>CABFVX010001311.1:149512-173683 GCA_902151425.1 Timema shepardi | reverse complement strand
GTCTTTACTTTTCCCTAAGCCCTAGGGGTGCCCTGAACCTGTTGCACACTGCTCACCGTTCAAATGGGCGTGGACTCTTTTTTCCTCATGTAACCTTTACGTCAGGTATAAGCTGTTACATATTACACGCTGCGTATGGCAGACTGGACAAGGAGCTCAAGCAAGTCTTGTAGAACCTATCCCCCCTCCCCCTCCAACCCACTACATGGGTTCTACATGTATTGTCTGAGGGAAACCAGTAGACAATGGTGAAAGTCAACTGGGCTCAAGAGGGTGACCGATTGAGCGACTAATTTTCTATAGAGCAACTTATTCACATTGTTTAATCTGGGCGCTGGGCGCACGAGGGTTGCTGATTGTTTAATCTGTGCTCACGAGGGCTGCTGATTGAGCTACTATTTCTCTTTAGAGCTTTAGTATCTTAAATCTATCTTCAGAGCATGACTCACTAATTCAAATGGTTTTAAACAAACAAATTTTTTGAAGCAATGGTGTGCTTGATTGGTTCGATAGTATATACACGTTTAAATCACATTCTATTTAAAAATCACCTTGAGGGATTAATTATTCTAAGATCGTGAATATAACTCGCTGATGAAGGAGGGGGGAGAAAACTAGTCAAATTCCACTCAATCAAGATGGTCAAAACATCTCGTATACAAAGATACTGAATTCATGGTTATAATACAATTGTTCAGAAATAGACACATAAGAATAATGACAGCCTCTAAAATCATCGAAGTTGGTCCCGATTCCAGGTCGTAATTTTCATTTGGGGTCTTAACCTAAAGCTTAGTAAACTAACCGTAATTGATAAGACCACGGTAATTGATGGTTGTTAGCGATCTGACACTTGTGAAAGACTGCGTAGCGTGACGATTCAATTTGGCGCCACAAATATAAACCTTTCACATGAGAGCCACAAGCACACCTTTAGGCTACTTCCAGTGCTGCTACCTTGTTTCTCAAACGAAATAAGAATATCTAACGTTGGTTCTGTTTTTTTTAAAGTAATTAAATCTATTATACATAGCGTGTCAGCCTATTAACTTTTTTTTAACACTGAGTGTACAAATTGTACACAACATTTTAACTTCATCTCCATCAGGCCCCATGGTGTAGTGGTTAGTACACCTGGCCACGAACCTAAGGGTCCCGGGTTCGAGTCCTGGCTGGTACTTCGGGTATTATTCTCTTAAGAGGAATCATCATAACGTTCAGCAGGGGTTGGTTATTTAGGCTTAAGTTAGGTTTAAGACGCCCACTGGCTCACACTTCATACTCAATATCATAATCTTATTGTGTATACGTGTAGACCTCATACAGTATACCCTGGGCAACGCTATGTGCCAATAGTACGGCAAATAGTCTACATACAGGCGACCGAACTGGATGTCATGTGTCTCCCGGTCAGAAATGCCATACGCAAAAAAAAAAGTATCCTAGCAATAACGTTTAAATTTATTTAATCTCTAATGTCTTGTTTTATTCATTTGTAGACATACGAACAGTATAAGTGGCTAGTGCTGCAATCTCGCAATAAGTATTTCAAGAAAGCATGTTTTGACAAAGAAAACTCATGGTCGAAATAAGCTAAGGGTCCCAAGTTTGAATTTAGGCATGGCGAAAATTTTTATCATTGGTGAAACCTGGTTTTCCCCTTTTGCTGTGATAAATTAACGGCCGGGAGCTGGATTTTGTGTATGTTCTAGTTTCTGACTAAGTTAGTTTAGAACGTGTGCGCAGATATAATCAATCGGTTTATAAAGAGCACGTTAACCCCCACCCCAACCCCTCGATATAATAAAATTTTAACCATAGTTAATACACTTATCGTTTTAATTTTTTGTTTGGCATTTCCTCGAACTTTTCATTAAATACTTTGTATAGTTTTGCCATTTATTTAGCTCAGTGGTTGTCAAACTTTATAGTCACGTGGACCCTCTAACCAGGGAACAACTGATTCGCGGACCCCTTGGTGTAGGTTAAACGATAACAAAATTATCGTCATAGGCTCTTGGTATATTCCTCAAAGATGTCAACATAAGGGGCGTAGCAAACCCCCCACTTTTCGGCCTCACTTTCTCGCTGGGCTTTAATATGAGAAGGCATCTCCACTGTGTTTAATAAATACCTGTGATTTACCGTTTTATATAACATTTCATAAGATCTAAAAATATTTATAAAGATATGTCATGGATTCCCTGGACGATCTCGCGGATCCCACTTTGAGAATCTTTGACTACCTCGATTATTTTAGTCTTCACATATCGTATCTCTCAGGAGACGCTGGATTAGAGATGTGAAAAAAGTATCGATACTTTACTAATATCGATATTTTTTCTTCGACACTAGCATTCTTTTACTCGATACTTATTTTCCCGATACTTTAGTTAGTACTCACACTCTCAAATATCGGATCGGTATCGAAAGAAACAACTTTTTTGTTAATTTCACTAATGCTGGGAGTCTGGGACTAAATGTTTACAAGGGTGGACTGTGGAGGAATAGGAAGAACAAATGAGACTACGATCGGCGACCAGTATACTACCCCTTTCTTTATAAATTAAAACAAAATTTATTGTAATAGTATAAAGTAGTGAGAATAAATAATGTGTAAATTCACTCAGTTTGTTTTGCTTTCAAAAATGATGAAAATAGCACATTCAAGGGTACTTACAACAATAACTGTATTTAGTTATATACATGTTGGGGTAATTGTAACAAAACACAGCAACCATTTTCTTTCGAAGTGGGACAAGGCCTATTATAACATTCGTTTTCAGAGTGTCAACGTGTTTGCGCTTTTTATCCAAAAAATCCGATTATTGAGGATTCTTAGTTTTTTTATAAGCCTATAGCACCCCTTCCTACTAGCCACTTGGTCTATACGCTTTTATCATCTTTAATTGTTTTCTTATCCGCCTCGGTGGCTGCGTGGTCTAACGCGCTGCTCTCGTGTCGGACTAGACTGCTTAAGACGGGGAGATCGGGGTTCGATCCCAGTCGGGTGCACTGAGGGTGGTTTTAGCTAAATGGTTTTCCAGTTTTCTACGCTCCCTCCACACAAATGTGGGTTCATTTCCCCTAAATTAAACCTTCCTAGCCCATTAGTGCAATTAGTACACAGGCGTATAACCCAAACGGGCAGTAAGACGTGGTGCTAAATAAAAAACTGCCATGATAACTGCTATGTGAAAACAAGTGAACTTGTAATGGCTAAGGAAAGGCCGTGTTTGTTTGTTTGTTTGTTTGTTTGTTTGTAATCCCCATTAATTATGCGCGAGATTGTCCGCTACGTGTCTCACGTTTTGGTGACATTTGTCTGGTTTGCCTTGGGAGCCTGCGTCTTCATGTGGACCAGGAGGTGATCGTGTCTCGCGCGTAAAGGGCAAGGTGACCCGGCTTCACACTTAACTACCCGGTAGTCATTTCAACAGAAACAACGCTTGCAAGATAGTCATCAACAAAATAGTTGATGGGAGATACGCAAGAGCTACGGATTCAGACATATCTCAACGTCTTATTTTGTGGACGTAGGTCTTGGTTTTCTCCCACTTTTAATTATTATTTTTTAATCATTACATTCGACAGAATGGCTACTAGCGGTTTTATACTATATAAGAGGTAAGGATTAGAATTGTTTGACGAACATGTACTCGCTTAAGCGTGGAGAGAAAATGGGAAACCCACTCACTTGTGCACTTAGTATAATCTACTCTGCAATAATTTCAAAGAAACGTTAAAAAAAATACCCAGAGACGTTTTAGTACCCGGATCCGGCTGGCACTCGTGCTTGGGCCTCGTTAGTTAGGGTTTGGCGATGACGAATAGTATATTTGGCACACATTTATAGCTAATTGCTCTTTTATAAATAATATTACTATTTAATTTTGGTTTTGCAATAAATCAAGTATCAACGTGATGCCACTTGCATTTGTCTTGGTGTGTACTCATTTTACTATGAAAAGTAGCAGTATTTTACAAGCTGCATCAAAGTGTAACACATTTAGCAAGCTTTTGCTACCTTTCATAGTAAACTGAGTGCACGCCACTTCAAACTCTGATCTCAGAGACTTGATTTCTCATTCCCGAACGGTGGCACAGAGGGGAGTTTTCTCCACTCTCCTTGAGCGAATGTTGGTGTATCTCCTGAGATGGTACACTTCTCATGTGTCCTTGTATTAGTGGGTTGTGGGTGGCCCGATCGTACAGTGAGAATTATAGAATTAAACGTGGCACAACCTTCTAGCCTAGCGCTTACTTTCGGTATTTTTCCTTAAAACTCACCCACCTCGCCCATTTCTCTTAAAACAGCTAATTTAAATTGCAGATATATTATCCGATAACCTTCCCTGTCATAGATTTTACAGATTAATTAAAATAGTGCAGCTTTGAAAAAGAAAAGACTGCTGTAAACAGGAAGTCTTATACACACACAACGTACAAAGTAATATAATTAACCACTTCCACCAGCCGATCCAACTATGCCGATAAACGGGCCATTGCTAGACAAAAACGTGTCTCCCGTCTCATTGCTACATTCACCGATTGCTATGTGCGAGGGATCTAAGAGTGATCTTTGGTGGTCCCTTGATATTAATATACTATCTCTGTATGGATTCGACTTGTTACACGATTAGTAGAACTATGGCTCTGCATCGTATCAAAGTACAATCCACTTTAAGAATAGCCTTCTCTGACAGCTACGCCACTGAATTTACTTTCACATATTCATACGCCAATTCATTTGATCTACAGCGGTCACTTTTGATGTATATTATAAATACCCTTAAAAATTTACAAACAGCATACTAAAATGTTAGCATTGTTGAGCTCAAAATAATAATTCGTACTTTCTACAAGTTTATATCGACCAAAATCCTACTATAGGTTACTCCTTTAAATAAATTAGGATTAAAAATACTCTTATGTTACTGAGCACATCTGCCGTGTTATAAATATATTAACCTAGGTTGCATTTTCTTATTATTTTAAAATAGGCATCGGTGGGCACATGGACTACACGTCAAGCTCGTTGTAACGTACAATTACGGGAGGGGTTCTAATCAAGCCACCAGTATGGGAGCCATTGTAAAATAATTCTTGTGGTGTTGGTGAATTATCTTATTGTTGAATAATGCCGCTATTTACTAAGTGATTCATTTATTGAAATTATGCACTTAAAGTCATATATGAATAAATATCAATAACCTCGTTTTTGAAAACTTATTAGTAAACCTCTTTATTATAAATATTAACCAATGTGTCCGATATCACACGTTTTTTTTATAACCGACGGAAATGCCTACGCGGTTGTCCATGTCGACAGTGCGAAATCTCCTCGGAGACTGGGTGAGGTATAGTTTGCTAAGACGTATTTCGAAAGAGGCTCCTCTAGAACATTCTACTATATTTTACTACTTCTAGCTACGGTACTACACTCTTTGACCAGCAAAACCTTGATCCCTGGGAAAACTCCAGCCTGTCTAGAGTAAAGCCCGTATCACACGACACTAGCTAGTACTTGAAATCCAGTGTGCTAGCTAGCACTAGCTAGCACGTCATCATCTAGCGTCGTGTGAATCAGAAAAAGTATACTGGTTCTGCCACTTGGTACTGGCTACCATACTAGTTGTGAGGATAGAACATGCGCTGTTTTCGTACTGGTTCCGACACTAGTTTGTGTAATTCGACCAATCAATGCCCGCTCAGACTATGTGTAGAATAAATAATAGAAATGGCGCCGACATGGTCTTCGGATGTGATTTTGTTGTTGGCGGAAAATTATTCTAAACATCCTTGTTTATATAATACGAAATTGCCACAATATGAGAATATATTTAATATATATAGATTTTATTTAAAACATGACATCTAAAAACGACAAACTGTGTTCCAGACCTCATTTTAATCTAAATAAACTTGATAGCATGCCAACCTTAGGTGGGTTTATTTTTATATAAAGTGTGCGTAGGCCTAAAAAAAAGATCATTTGTGTATCAAAGATACTACTGTACTTGGACACCCACGGGCTTAGGGGCCTCTGACCACATTGTAAATAAATTAATACAAATTTAGTGAGATACTAAACGTTTGTGTCACCCCAAATGTATTCTACCTAACCTCCAAATGTATTATATTTAGCATCCTGTGGCCATTATCTCGTCTTTTCAGCCAGTCCCGTGTCCATATTCTTTTTCCTACGCTCCCTCTCATATTTTTCGATATCTTTATTAGTAATTATTTCAGCTGCTGCACCCAAAATTAATCTCTGAAGTTCAATCAATAAATATTTGCACTAGAACCTAGTACCAAACTAGCAGCGTGTGAATACTCTAGTCCCGTTTCTATTGTACTAGCTAGTATACAGATATCTAGGCGCTAGCTAGCACACTGGATTTCAAGTACGAGCTAGTGTCATGTGATACGGGCTTAAGAGGACACAGTGTGTTGCAATACCTTGCAATAGCCTAGATTTAACTTTTAATATCATGAACTAACTATTTATGATTTTTCATAAGGGCCGGATAAAATGATACTAATGCAGTTTATTACATCGTCTAGTCTCGCTTCCGGTGACGGGATGGCTGGGGTTCGAATATCAATCGAGTGTAGATGTTTCCCCCACTGCCTCCACCCAAATTCGAATATATCGTCTTTATGTAATTAAATGTGGATAGTCTGGATTTGTAGCAAGTTGTAACATATACAGTTAAATATATAGTTTTTATTTATCAACGTACTTAAGTAGTCACTTCGCAACGGACAGTTCAAAAAAGAAACTTTTGGGGTATTGAACTCTTCAATTTTTCATAGAATAAGCCTTTTAGAATTTTTTTTTTCGGCTAACCTGGATAACATTTTACTATAGTATTAATGCTACTGCATGTTATAGTTATTGGTAACTTCAGCTATCAAACGCGAAAGATGCAGATCACATGACTTGACGTATTGTTTCATAGCCTTGTCTCAGGGGTTAACCAATTTCTCGGTACGCGAAATAACAAGCTGATCTAGATGATTGGGGAGATGGGTTAACCTCCGAATATGTATGTGTATATAAGCTTTTATTTTTAGCACTGAGTCTTACTACCCGTTCAGGCTATACTAAAACTAATTACATGAAAGTGCTAGTGATTAGGAAGGTTTAATTGAAAGTAAGTGTACCTACATTAGCATGGAGAGAGAGTGGAAAACCATTTAGGAAGAAAACACCCTCCGTACACCCGAGCAGGATCGAACCCCGATCTTCCTGTCTTCGGCAGTCTGGTCTATTGCGAGAGTAGCGCCTTAGACCATACGGTCACTGAATACAAGCTTCATATTATAAACTATTTTTATTGTTACTCAATGTCATAGACGTTACATTATCTTCCCTCTTCCCCCATATTACGCCTCTTATTATCCGTCATGACTATCCGCATATCTACACTGCTGGAATAAGAATGGGAGAGGCATAACTAAGAGAAGTGTACCCGCATCTCCTTGGATAAAGAATGTAAAACCATCCTCAATGTATCCGGTTGGTATTCGTACCCTGACCTCCCCTTTACAGGAAAACCAAACTAGAATGATATGAGCTGGCCAAACCTGTGCGAGCCAAGATGCCACAGGTCTATGCTGAACAAAGCAAAGCTGTTTTCAGCAGCGGTTTTCGATAGACTGTCAATGTTGAGGCTTAAGTTAAAATAAAGGTCCTAGTGGACTCACGGTCTATAGGTAGTTTTGAAAAATATAAAAATATATTTTACAATTTCTATTTAAAATTGGAGGTCTAGCTTTATTTGTATTATATCGGTATTGCTATTATAATTACTCGCGCAGATGGGCACATTGTCTGGATGTCAAACTTTAAAGACTGATTACCGATGATTCTCCGTTAGCGTGGATCAAATCCCGGCTAGATACTCGTATAGTTTCTTCTAAATGAGTTTACATTCTTCCTCCACGCGTATAGCCCAAACTTTGAAGACGCGTTTGGAAGATGGGGGGAAATATCTATCAGGTGACATACCCTGATTGAAATATATTTATTTATATTTGAACTGTCAGAGAAGGCACGTCATATGGTGGTCAGACTATAGACAGAAGTATCAACAGGACAGGTTGGGAAGTTGAATGTTCTGCTGATTGCGTCTAGTGGGGGGCGGCTGATATTTACAAGCAGCCTTGAGACAAGTGCGCGTGCGACATTGCCTACTGCGTAGTGGCGCGATCATTACGAAATGAATAAATAAAGAACACCATGACCTACACGCTAAACTGCTTCCGTGGGAATCTCTAGACGAATTCGGGAGAGGCATTCACCGTAACGCCATTATGGAGGTTGACTCCGATATCAGGGAGCCCGGACAACTCGTACACTATTTTATTAGACCTGTATACGTCTAGGCTCGCACCATTAACGAGATTCAGGGCGTTTATTAGAATATCTTGTTTCAGGCTAAGTGATAGTAGCCTGATGCAAGCGTGTGGTAATGAAGTCCACATTAAGAACATACACATACAAGGGAACCTAACCTACTGGCTGTTAGAGGAGTGTAAGACGGAGGGAGGCACAGCTAATATTTGTAACACCATGGTTAATCCAAGCCATGGAGATAAGGTTAGTAGTTTATAGAAAGTGCACCCGCATTTTGGCGGCGAGGGGAGTATAAACATGTACTTCAGGCGTTTTAACCTTTGTTTTTACATCCGTTCTATCATCATATTTACAATATTGGGGCAGGGATGAAGAAAGCTGAATTTACAGGAAATGTGCCTTCACTTCCGTTAAAAGAGGGGGTAATCATTTAGAAACAAAACTACTTAAGTGCTTCGATAGGTAATTCATTCTTAGAAGAGTTTGATACCTTTGTCATTGGTGCTATTTTCACAGAAACAATATTTGTAGTTATTAACGCCGTTTCATTAATTACTCAAATCATTTTCACTCATGCTCTCAATGATCGGGAGTAGAAATTCTCTGGCTTTTTAAAATTCCAAATTATCGTTCAGTTGTTTACGTTAACCTAATACAAATTGCTCAAATAATTATTAAAAACATCTCTTATGGGAACTTAATACTTAGAACTAAATTTGCGACTGTAATATTGTTCATGATCTTAATAATAATTATTTAGCCAACTTTTTCAATTATGGTTAGTTGCAAAAAACACGTAATTATTTATTGATACACCTACTTGATACATATTATCTATGCTCTGGAAAGGCATAAAATACAGCCTGCCAAGGCATTATGAACATAAGCCTATTAAGGTCTAACACTTTTTTAGCCAGATTAAATATTATAACTTCACTTAGCAAAACCACCTTACTTGAAAAGTCTATGAAGAAACTTTTAAAGTTTCTGTTTTCTAGGGTGAGAAATGATACACGATCATAGGTATGTATTTTTTCAATTTGTATGACAACATTTTTCAGTTATATTATTTGGGTACTGACTATTTTCTACTAACTAAAATCTCAACAGGTTCTTGAATATTTGTAATTTAACTAAAAGCATTTTCCTTCTACATTTAAAAAGTTTATAATCAAATACCACGACATTGATGACTAAATAATACCAAAGATTTTTTTATTTGAGGTATTTAAAATACACTTTTTGAACTAACTGATTAAATTAGAATAAACTTATCAACTAACTTAAAATATACAACAGACACAACACTCAGCCCCCTGGACGTTAATTCACTATTGTGAAAGGGAAAACACACAAGCAATCAATCGATGACAAATGTTCCGGTCTTGCCAGGAACCGAACCTGGAACTCAGCTCAGTAGGCAGACCCACTACCGGCTGAGAAGTTGTCGGACTAAAGATTGGTTGAGATTACAAAATGTATAAAATTAAACTAAATGTATTCATCATTGACATTTTATTTTATTTATGTATTTTGGCCATAACAGGTGTTCTGAAAAAAAAAAAACCACAAGCGGACCTAGCTCGTAATTTTTTTCGTCCCACTTTAATAAAATCCTGAAAGCTTACCATAAACCATTCGTCTAAAGAACCGTTTAAAAGATATGCTGTGCGCCAATCACAAATCAACGTTTGTCTTGCCATCGCTGGCTGCCGTAGGAGTGTAACCGTCACAGCTGCTACTCCCTCCCACAAACGATTTGCTAAATATATCTTATCTTTACGACACAAAGATTGTTCAAAATAGACCTTCGCCCGGCCGACTTAAGGTTCCGCAGTGGTCACTCTTAAGGTGTTCAATCCGACAGATTTACATTAATTACAATGTCCAGGATGGCTTGTACACTTAAAACGAACACAAACTTTCTTAGCTGTAGACATTAATGATATTTTATATTATTG
Source organism: Timema shepardi (assembly GCA_902151425.1). Lineage (NCBI taxonomy): Eukaryota > Metazoa > Arthropoda > Insecta > Phasmatodea > Timematidae > Timema > Timema shepardi. Next base: position 163,357 of record CABFVX010001311.1, on the reverse strand, counting down.
TTATATTGGTATTGATATAAACTTACCTAAAGTGACATCTGCAGATCAAATGAAATGCAGCGTTAATATAGCCTACGTTTTATGACAGTTTTAGTAACTACTGTAGTGTAACCAGTCACATACTGATTACTCTCTCCCCTTCCTTACGTGTTCCCACCATAGAAATATTACCATATTATTAATGAAAGATAATATTTTGTAATCGCTGATTTGATCTTAATCGGTAAATAATTTAGAAATATGCTTGGTTGTTTCGTGATATAATCTAAAAAAAAAAAAAAATTATACACAATTTTGAAACAAAATCTGCAAGCATGAATATATTAACAAGCGACTTAACTACTTTCCAACCAAATAAAACGGGATGAAGACGGTTTTTTGGGAATGCATTGGTATTTTCCTGGAAAGAGGGTTAGAAAATTGCTTCGTGTGCAAAGAAAAACACCCCTCACGCGCCCAGTCACTTTTGAATTGGGCTAAACCATCCACCACACTATCCTTGCGGCCAAACACACCAATCTACGTGTCCTATTTAACACCTAAAATATAGTCCGATTGCCAGAGAGAGATTCCTTATCTGACAGTTCACAAAGTTGCTGGTTCTGCTAACACGTCAAGCCATGCGTCATGTAGCTATCACTTGGTGTGTCAGTTATGACAGCTGTAAGATTTGATCCATATGTTCTAAAACAGGGCTTCTCAAAGTTTCTCCTTAAATTCCTTGTTCTAAAACTAAACATTACTACCCAACATACTTTTTTTTTGGGAGGTTTAAATATCTATAAACTGTGGTGTTATTTATTTGACAAAATCTTAATTTTTAAATACCTATCATATATTGTAATGTCATTATACGTAATAAGTTCTATAAATCCTCAATTTCTTAAATTTTGAATTATTTTAGGTCAAATGGATTCCACCATCTGTGAACCCAAGAATAATTTTCTTTAGGTATACACTATTTTCCTTTTAGAGTGACCATATTCGTAACTAGTGGACCATAGTATTTAATTGATTTATAATAAATATCTCTTCTTTTATCAACGCCATCCATATCATAGACACTGGTTACTGAATTAAGTAATGTAAGTTTAGTATTTATTTTAGGAACAGCTGATAACCAGAAGGGAATTTGATTGTGAAGTGTTTGATTTTTGTATTTTCAATTCCATACATATACTATGTTATTTTAATTGATATAATTTATTCATTCTAAATCTTTTAAATATATATTTTATTACTAATCTCGTCTATTTTATATTGTTGCTAAATTTGATTAATTTAATATTAATTATTGGCGGCTTTCCAAATAAGTGTTTCTATAGTTCTATGCTTAAGTGGAACACCGTTAAAATTGTTCCAGATTGTTAATTTAGAACATAGTTTAAATAAAATATATTCTCCAGGCTTTTCCACCTTGAAAAATGACAAGGATGGAACCCTAGACCAATCAGTTATAAATATATCATATGGGAAAATTTGAGTTTTAACTTTCCAAAATTGATTTCAAAAGAGGCCTAATCTTCAAGTGACACACTTGTGATTATTTGTGGAAAGTTAATTATGTAAAGGCTAGAGTTTGCTTTTTATTTCAATGATTCATCACAGACGGCACAAGATTTCTATTGAAAATAATATACTCTTTATTTATCCAAGCCAGTCTTAGAATTTCTGTCAGTGCTTGTCATAAACAGCTGTTTTTACGCTCTAGATATTCATAACGACATGCAACGATCACAGCGCTAGATCATGTCGCCGCAAACTCTGCAAATAAAAAGCTTCAGCGTCTTTTCAACTCTTCCATTCATGCTGTTAGTGAGGAGGGTCAGAGGGTGCTCACAACTGGATAGGGAAAAAATTGACTTCAAGGAACTGGGGAATTCCCCTTGAGGGAAGGCCTGGGAATTCACTAGAATATGTGCAAATCCACCGTTTAAGGTAACCAGTTGGAATCTAACCCGGCTCCCTAGATAATTTAGGTGTACTGACCTCTCGTCTAATCTATGTAACAAACCTATTTGAAAGTGTGAAATTAGTCGTGGCCAAACCTTTTCGCTCTATTTATTTGATCTGGTGCCGGAAATGACAAGCGAACGAACGGCCTGTGTGTGAACAGATCGTTTGGGTTTGTTGTCGATTCACCTGGGTGTAGTTCCTAGTCACGCTCAAGTTCATGGACGTACATAATGGTTAATAATAATAATAATAATAATAATAATGGGTATTTTAAAGGCGGCTTAGTACGAGCTGGGTCGCTTGTGATCGAGCTCGCAGAAATATGTATATTAACCTAAGATATTGTATATTGGAACCTACCTGCTATTGCAAGACTAAATTAGTTTTCTGAGTACAAGGTGTAAGGCTCGCTGTACACACTGTATTGCTGATTACGAGGAGGTTGGTTTTCGAAACTCTGCTCTCTAATCTTTTGAGGTGCCTTCCAATCCACACCTCTTAGTCTAAGTCATTATAATAATTTCTTGCAAAGAATGAAGTAGTATCAAAAGAGGCAAATATGACAGAGTATAAAAGTGTGTTACTGACAAAATTATTGTATAGATGTGAAGCGTGGGTTTGACTGGAGGAACACAGGGGGAAGGTGAATGCGGCTGTAATTAGGTGGCTAACAAGTGAATATGGGAAAACACATATGGACAGAGTCGGGAAGTAATGCGGTTTGCAAATGGAATCCATTTGGTCAATGTGAAAAAAGTGTCTTACGTTGGTTTGTGCATGTTGAGAGGATGAGTGTGGATCGAGTGACGAAATAAATATATGAAGGTAGAGTGTGTGGCTCAAAAGAAAGAGGAAGGTCATGCAAGAGTGGTTAATTGGGTAGACAAATGTGTGATAAAGAGAAGAAAGGGTCTTAAGAATAAAATAGCATGTATGACTCGGTGTATGGATGTTGTTGAAACGAAAGGAGTATGCAGGGATAGGGAAACGTGGCGAAAGCTAGTGAGGATGGATTGAATAAATACAGAATTGTTTTTAGAGCTATATGCACAGTTTCTTGCCTAGTCAGTAAGGAACGGCATGAGTATGCATGCATGTTAATAACCTTGGTGTGGCATGAACTAATTAAAAAATGTGGTTTCCTTCTTCTGTCCATTAGTCACTCAAACTGGAAAGTAATTTTCAATTTTATCATTATGTTTAACTCCATGACTCTAAACGACATACTGAGGAGTAGGGGTAGTGGACGAGGCAGTCGCAATAATAAATTGCGTGTGATCATCCCCTCTATAGTGTCCCCGGTATTTCAAACTTTGACCTCCCCGTTACAGGAAAATACAGTTTATTCCGCTTCAATCCACTTGTAGTGTAAACTTTGTTTACTTTTACGTTAAGTGAGGCTTCATGTTATTTCTCGTATTGCTTGTCTTGGAACAGGATTACTTAATGAATGGCACCTTACCAACGATGGGGTGTGGATACCACGGGATGGTGATTGTTGGGTTCTTACCATCCTCAGAACTGGAGCTATTGGCAGGAAGACTCAATTACTTAGCTTCTTATACCTTTTAGGATTGTCACAATCCTTAAATGAACGCAGCAAGTAGTAGTATTTAAATACCTTTTAGCAATCTGTTATATCGGATGCAGATTTATACGATTTTGATCGTACGAAGGTCAGGTGTGTCTCGTGGAGGGCGGTGAACAGCGCTCAAAGTGGACAATGATGTCATTTTTCACTTTATTCCCCCTTTACTTAGTAGCCATGTGGCATTGCTAACAAATTAAACAGAAACGAATGAATGTGTGGCCATTGACTTAGCAGACAACAAAATAGGCCAGTGGTGGGAATTTAAAAATAACAATAACTCACCGTGATTTTTTGCCAGATTCTTTACCTTTAACATATTCTCTATTTCGTATTTTGCAAATTTTTATCCATATGATTTATCCGTATGTTCAAACAAAAATGGAATAGGTATGAGGAAGGTAAGATTTAGAGGGCGATTAGGAAACCATTTAAGGAGAAAACCTACATCCGAGATTCAAATCCTGATTTCTCTGTTGTTGGTATACCAATAATATGAAAATGATGACTTTGCCTGCGACCCCACCTGTGTGGGTGAGAAGTAAAATACAAACTATTTCAAACTGCAGTCCATTGTGCAACCTGAATCATTCACTTGCTCTCACAAACCGGCTTAAGTAAATCACCGAGTGCTATGAAATAAAGAAATCAAACCAAGTGTATAGCTTATTTTGAAAGGTGGTTCGTAAATTGTATTGCATGAGTATGCATGAAGAACTCGCCATAATTCCTTCCTCCAAAGTAATATCTCGCTCTTCTGTGTGGGTGGTCTAAAAGCACAGGTTTGCGACCTAGGCTGTATGTACGCAATCACATTTTAGCAACGTAACTAAGTTTGACAACTCCTAAAAATCGTTTCCTTTTGACTACATTTTAGATTTTATGATGATTTCAAATTTGTATATTTATCTTAAGTTTATAATTTTGGCTCTAAATTTCACTTATGTCCATTCTTAATGTCTGTCACTAAGACATTTTAGTGCATTAATCGATTCACGGGCCTAAAAATCTGAAACATTTTGATATGTAAATGTGACCGTTAATTCTCCATTAAGCAACCATTTGCTATTATTGGTATTTAACGGACACTTTCTGTCCAATTCCTTGATATCAGTCGATAACGCGTCCGATTACTGAGTTAGCTGTCCCAGATTCGACACCTGATATAGCCGAAAATTGATTGAAGGTCGTCACTTCTTGAGTTAAGCTAGTTTGGAAATCGTGTGCTGATTATAACCAGCTTATTCAGAAATGTACACTAACGGCCATATTTATAGTCGAGATTTGGAGGTCAGCCAATCCCTCATTCGACGTGAACTGATTGTATTCAATATGCTTGAAGATTGGTTGATTCATGAGCATTTTCACTATACTGTGTTATTCAGGGTTATAAAATATTCTACAGGTTGTAGGACAAGCGGAGACAAGACAAGTATCGACACCTGGAGGGTAGGCAACTAATCAATCTTCAGCATAACATGGGGAGCGTGGTGTAAACCATGACTAGTAACGAGCATTGCATTTCCTAACTCTTAAGTTATTGCCGATTCTTTACTAGATATGGTTGTTGGCCCTGACAAGGGTCGATATTGAGAGGAAGTGATTGCAGGGCATGCTGCATGTGTTGTCTACCCCCTAGATGCTTACAGCGTCAACATTGATGTCTCGAAGCGTCACAATTTGGCGTCGCCGACTCAGGGTTGACGGCGTGAAAATACTCTTAGCCCCCTACACTCTCCTAAATACCTCTTATATATAAATAAACGTTTATTTTCTAACTTGAACCACGGTAGTATATCAGCACACGGTGGTCGAATGGTCTAAAACGCGTTACAATCGCAATGGACGGGAGTGCCGATGGTGGGAAGATCGAGTTTCGAATCCTGTTCGAGTGTATTAAAGGTTTTTTCCCCAAATGGTTTTCCACTCTTCCTTTTACGCAAATGTCAGTACACTTCCTCTAAATTTAACCTTCTTAATTCCTATCTCATTGGCGTAATTAGTGCATTTGCCCAAACGGTTATTAAAACATGCTGACAAATAAAAATTACTCTAGATATGTACATTTCTCCTTCCTGTAGCCTACACCGTGAAATGAAAAGCCCAAACTTAACCAATAATAAATATTCGGTTCAGAATGGAAATCGAACCCAGGATGCAACGCACTGCTGACGGAACTAAGGTGTCTCGCCTTTCCAAATTTCTAGTAGTGGAGTGTTGCCACTTGCCACGTGCACGGGAATATCAAGTGTTCCTCGGCCCAACGTGATTCCTTCTTTCCTTATCGCTTGGCTCGCTGTGAAGTGAGCAGCCTTGAAAATAATTCACGATGTTGCTTCGTTCGCTCGCTCGCTCGAATATAGTTTTTTTACACCTAGCTATTTTTGCTCAACGCTCACTAACCCAGTGTACGTGCGGAAATTACTTGTCAGGTACCTCAATCGTAGACTGTATTCGCTAAAACCTTGCACTTATCTCATTTAGTATCGGCGCTAGTAACGGCTGTAAATTACACCCAAACAATCGGATCGCCTTTTTTGTCAGCCAACATTGATAAAACTTGATTCTGTGGCCGCATGGTCTAACGTGCTACTCTCACACTAGATTAGACTGCCAATGACGGGTAGATTGAGGTTCGAATCTCGGTCGGGTGTACTAAGGGTGGTTTTTCCAAAATGGTTTTTCGCTCTCCCTCCACGCAAATAAGGGTACACTTCTTCTAAATATAACCTTCCTAATCTCTAAAACCATTAGTATATAAGCGTATAACCCGAACGGATAGAAAGATGCGGGGCTAAAAAAATATTGACAAAAGGTCACTGTCTTTATACTAAAGTTGTCTAAAACACGGTCCAACACATTGCTTGGTGTGTGAATCTTAGAATCACGTCCGGTTGCGAGGGGGCTATTTTCCACTTATGATTCATTTATTTGGCTTTACCTCCTTCTCCCCTCCATGCTAATGCTTGTGTCCACTTCCTCTAAACTACCTTCCTCACCCATATCCCTTAAATTATGCCGGCAGTAGCAAGGTTCTAACAAAATAGTCACTGTCCAAATATAACCAAATATAATTGCTAAATTTGAGGGGGCTTTGCTCGTTTAAGGTTAGGTGAAGCCTTCATACAATATAGTTTGTGTGAGTTATTTGTATGTGATATAATGTCAAATTCGGTCATCGTGGAGTAGGGAGGAGGAAAGTAAAATTTTGTGGAAAAATACCCGCGTGAAGGGGGGAAAACTTTTTGAGGTAAAAACACCCCCATTAAGTCCGTCTGGGATAAGAACCCTGATCTCCCCATTTCCCTCTAACCAGTTCAAAGTTGACACCTTAGGCCTCTTGCCCATCTATGCAGATATTTATTATTTAAATAACAGAAAGGACGTAATTTTCGTGGACCCTAAATGTCTTTAATGGAAACTATAAGAGTAGGTGCAGGCCAAGGCTCCCGGCTACGGCAGAACCCAAAATAGAGATAACAGCACAACTATATTAATTCGTGTTGAATCAAACAGCCATCGCTTTGGAAACAACAGGAGAGGCGCCTCTAGTGCTAACTCGTGCGCAGACGCGTTTCATCTAGACCTTGAATCAAATTGGGACGGAGTAAGAATGTGGGAGTTTAACCAACTCTTCTTCTCTCGTTCTGCTAATTTATTGAGAATGGCGCGCAGCCAGACGAGGCTTAATTGATTGTTATGTCTTTGTGATATGGGTCAGTCCCTATTCTTCACTGATTTTGTGACTCGCCTGGGTCTAGAATACCAACCAGGAAGGTTTATGAAGCATTTTTAATGTGCTCGATTATCAAAGTAATATTTTGCTATGTGTAACCACCTACTAATTTCTAATCATATTTCATATAAAAAAGCTATAAGGATGGTGCACACTTGAAGTACCTACTATATAATCATTTTGTATAAATATGTTTTTTAATTTTCTAGTCGGCGATAAATTAAGAGCTTATGAACCACTCACTACTTCTCAACTAATTCCGTCCCGTGGCCCACTTTTGAACCGGCGTGATCCTCTCGGTGCGAAAACAAACACGCTTGTTAGGTTTCAAGGCATCTGGGAGGACATCACCTTTAAACTGCGTTGTCAAGGTACAAACTATAGCTAGGCCGCCACTAGAAGAATATATTACTAAATATACTTTTACACTATGTTCATATCCCAAGCCACTTGTCACACCTGTCACTTTTGATACATGGTGTGAATTTTGACAGGAAGATGATACCAAAATGTTAGATAATCTAGACAAAGGGCCAGTTTCATAGTCAAATTTAGTACGCCTCAAGTGCGGCGCTACACTAAGTTCATGACGACACCTACCTAAACCAGAATGGAATGGGCCGTTCTCGCATAGGAAACTGGCCCATTCCATTCTGGTTTAGGTAGGTGTCGTCATGAACTTAGTGTAGCGCCGCACTTGAGGCGTACTAAATTTGACTATGAAACTGGCCCTAAAGAAACTTTTATATAGTGATGAGGCCATAACATCAATTATATATATTTTTATGTTAATACAGGGGTTCACCAAAACACGTTCTTAATCATTGTATTTTAGGCGAATGGAGATTATTTTGCGAATAAGATTCACGGTCTTATTTAGGCAAACAGTAATAACAAATTATTAATTAATCTTACAGATATATCTTGGTTTCACGTTTTATGTTGGGATAAAGGGTTAAAATTTGAGTTTGGGTGTGACGTTTTCCTGAGTCTATTATAAACAAAATGTCCCGTAGGGTTGACCACATAAAATAGGTCAGCTTCAGCTCACGATCAATTTTCACCAAGTGTCCGACACCTGAGTTCAGTCGGTAGCAGAAATATTTTTGTTAGCTTAAAAGTGGTATTTTAACTGACTAAACGCGATTAAGAATTTTCTTTTAAACAATCAACCACGTACTTGGTCATATTTATTTAAAACCATACGAAATATACTTTTTTCCGACTAATTAAAAATATGCACTAGATGAGTTATTTATATCTGGAAAAAACCCTAACACTTTCATTAAATGAAAAATAAAATGTTTTGGTAATAATGGTATTCCAAAACCTATTTATATTTTGTTTACATAAATTGAAATTATAAAAATATGAAATGTAATAAACATTCTATATCTACTCAAGACATACGTATTCTAATATTGAGAGTTTATCTTTTTGTTGTATTAAATTGATAACGTCATCATTTGACCATGGTAACCGATCAGCCAAGTCTCCGACACGGAAACTCGTAGAGCTGTGTCCGAGTCCACAGGAGTGGAGCTGTTCAAACGATAATGTACGAAACTCCGACACGTGTGTGGACAAAGAGAGCTGGGCTACTGACACCAGTGGCACACCCAGGAATTTACTTTGGGGCCGGATAAATCAAACCCGTAGTCAGAATGAAACTTCATGGAACCGGCCCTTAACCGCGGAATCGAAGGAAATGGATGAATATTAAACGCCATTTAGAGTTGTTTCTATATGTTTAATCATTCAAGTTGGTTTTAAAATGTAGCCTATATGCTCGATACATCATCCGTGCTCTATATTTTTGTTCTACTCAATAACTAAGCTTTACGTTTTCATTCAATCATTTGGGTAGGTGGAGAAGGGAGGGAAGGGTCCACCACTGGCAAACACTGCCCCATCACTCCATCAGCCGTTCACGCGTGACACAAAGGGTTTTAGATCAAGTAGGCCTACGTGTAAACCCAGCATTAGGTGTTCTCGACTTAAACTCACACCCGGCCAGAATTTAAAAACAGCTCTTCCGCGTCTTTGTAACACGCAAGCGTCCTCTGCCAGATTTTCGGCTTTCTGTTAGCTTACAGTTAATTTGGTTGTAATTGTCTCGCTTTGCTCTTTAATATTGTGAGGACAATCTGTTAATATTTACTCTTTTGACTCCACCACCCCCTTAAGCTGTGGTTTCCTAGGAATTATATGCTGCGGTGACCGGTCGTCCTCATTTGCCACCGATACCGGTGTTTTCCAAGACACGTACCCGCCTTTGTGGCGTAGTTGGCTAACGCACTTGTCGTGTTGAGCTCGACTGCTGAGGACGGGGAGATCGAGGTTCGAATCTCGGTCGGGTGAACTGGGGGTGGTTTTTATTAAATGGTTTTCCACTCTCTCCACGCAAATGCGGGTTCACTTCCTCTAATTCAACCTTCCCAATACCTAATCCATTAGAGTAATTAGTACTTAAAAGCGTATAACCCGAACGGTTAGTAAGACGCGGTGCTAAATATTATGATTATTCCAAGACACGACCCAGCAGTCCCAGCTCTGCGGTCCACTCAGTTGGTCAACTGGCTAGCCAAAGGCACGAATAACAACATTTCTTCTTGAAGATGGAGAAAAAGTATTAATCCATTTGCTAAGTCCAGGAGCTGATATATATTATATTCTCCCAATTTAAATAACTCATTTTGTTAAAATGAGTACTGCTATCGCGTTTTCTACTATTAATAAACTTTTGCTAGCACCGCTGGGCACACGCATAAAATTTCAAACTCATCTTATTTGGTTTGCCGGTGAAAGGGAGGCACGGGTTCAAATCCCCATCAGGTGCACTAATATTGGTGTTTCCCGCTTTTCCTCCAAAGAGTTAAGGTAAACTTCCTCTAAATTATACCATTCTCATTTCTATCCCTTCGTTGTAGTTAACACATAAAACATTGTGTGGGGTGGGCCTACAAAATAGCAATTTACCTGATTTTCTTACACTTTCTCCAGTAGTTTTCAAAATGTTCTTATTCATTTGAGCGTCTTTGTAATTTTTCTGCACATGATCATCTTCATTTCGTTTCGCCATTGTTCAGCACAATAGAAGTCAGAACCAAACCAACACACATGCACAACTAAAAGTGGCTGTTGAGTAACTACCTATTCAAGTTTTACATTAATGTTTTTATTACCACCCTCAAATAAAATAAAAAATAAAAAGCCGTCTTGGTCTCAAACCACCATGTTTTGTGTAAGTATACACGATTAGTTTTGTATGGTGCAGCGCGGCAGTTTCTTGACTGGTCCAAGGAGCAATTTGACCCATGAAGAATGTCTAACATATGATTCTCCTTAATTGCGAATTTGTCTACCCGCCCTGTTTGAATCTGGTTTACCTTGTTGGTAACGGGTCTTGACTGGTGTCTATCGGAATATATTACGAGGAAAAACTGTTTTTGCTATTAGGGCGTGGCTGTCATCTATTGCTCACGGCTTATATCCGTTCTTTTGACCGAGTGGTTGAGGCGACATTATTTCAATCTCCAGTGACGAGAAATATCATTTAAGATGCGTTTCCTCGTCTGTCTAGCATGTAAAAAACAAAAAAAAAGTTTATTTTAGTTCTTTATGTATGTACTATTTATAACTTTTGAAATAATCGACGGATTTCGATCAAATATAGAGCATATACCATTTTGGGGCCAAGGGTGTCTTAATAAACAAATTATTTTGAATACACATACTTTTGAGCATTTTTGGTGTCAGAAAAGTAGCCTATAATATAGAGGGTAGTTAATAATATCAAAGTCATTATCCATTTACTAAACAAGATGCCAGACTAAGAAAATAACATTTTGGCTACAAACAGGGAAAACCTGGAAAAGTCAGGGAATTTTTAGATGACAGGGAAAACAGGGAAATGTCAGGGAATTTAACTAAAAATAAGGAAAAGTCAGGGAACTAAAAAATATGTTTAAAATATCCTATTAAATTCGCAACCAAACACAAAAACAAAAGTTAATAATACCTAAATAAAATAACATTTTAATTTTTAAAATAACTGATAAAACTGTTTATGGTCAGTAGATACAAACTTTTCTTTAATATGTGATCAATAATAAATAAAACAAAAGTCATGATTCACCATTAAAACCAGAAAAAGGCAGTCAGGGAAAATTGAAAAATGTTGCCTGGAAAACCTGGAAAAGTCAGGGAATTTTGTAAAATATGTTTTGTAGCCACCCTGAAAATAACTAGTAGGAACTGGCCTATCAAATCGATTTAATTCGTTATCAACCAAAATACACTTTGAGTTTCCTACGAATGTATTTTTGGATCACCTTATATAAAATACTAACTTTTATGCACTCAACATTAATCACATTTTACTATTAGTGTTATTTTATGAGTATTGATAATATTTATCAAAAGGGACACCTGCCGATCACATGACATGAATATGTGAAAGTAGATCTAGTAGCTTTTATAGATGTTATAATTATATATATATATTCGTAAGAAAATTGTAATTTTTATATATATGTGTGTGTGTAATACTTATACAAAGTTGTTAGTTTTTTCACCTCGTCTTTATACACATTCGGGCTGTACGCATACATTAATTACGCTGACTGAATAGGGATGAGGGTGACCTGGCGGTCTAGGGGTAAGGTGTCAGACTTCTGAGCTGGCGACCGGGGTTCGATCCTCGGTCCTGGCAAAGATTTATCTGATTACCAAACCCTTACTTCACCTCTGACAAGACATCTTGTGAATGTGAGGAATGCCAGGCCTCCACCGTGGTTCGGATCCCATGTTAAACTGTAGGTCCTTCATTTCATCTCACAATCACCCTACCATTACACATTAGCGTAAGTGCGTATAACCCGAACGGGTAGTAAGACGCGGTGCTAATAATAATAATAATAATAATAGGGATGAGGAAGGTATACTTTTTAGAGGAAATATATCCACATTTATGGGGGAAGGAAGAGTGGGAAAACATTTAGGAAACATCACCCTCAGTACACCCAACTTGGATTTGAACCCTTATATCCCTTTCACCGGCAATCTGGTATTACATGAGAGTAACGCGTTAAACCGCGCGACCACTGATGCGGATAAGTTGTTTTATGCTAGGTCAAGACAGTTTGTAAACCGTATGCTGATATTTGTTTTAGTTGATGCTCGAGAAGTCGCTGGTTAGAGGAAATTCATCCGCATTAGCCGGGGTAGGGAAGGGGAAACCCACAGTGGTAAGTTACATGTGGGAAAAAACGAAAACTATGTCCGGTTCCCCCCTGCCCCTTTCGTCGAGATTCGGATCTCAACTTCCCTGTCAATGTCATTCCAATGCGAGCTTGGCGTTTTAGATCGTGCGACCAATGACCACCGGCCTGGATGTCTCCTCATATTGCCTTGCATAATGAAAGTGCACGTCTAAGGTCCTTAGTACTAAAATAAAACAAAGTCAAATAAATAGACAAGTCCTTTTTAAAGGTAACTTTTCCTCACGATACTAGCCTATACACCGCGTGGCATTAGAATATACATAGCAGCTGTCACTTTAGATACCGCACCTGTCTAGTGTGCGTCAGTGCCACTTGAGTGTGTGAAATAGACAAGGTGATACATATTAGTGTTAAAAGAACATCGTATTTTAAAACACGCCCCAAAATTGTTAAAGGGAAAGTTTGAGCACCGCGTCTTACTACCTGTTAAGGTTATACGTATATGTACCAATTACAATAATGAGTTAGGAATGAGGAAAATTGAATTTAGAGGAAGTGTACCCGCATTTGTGTGGGGGAGAGAGGGGAAAACCATTTAGGGAAAACTACCCTCAGTACACCCGACTGGGATTCGAACCCTGATCTCCCTGTCATCAGCAGTCTAGCCTAGTACGAGATTGACGCCTTAGACCATGCGGCCACTGAAGCAGTTTAAATGCTCGTTAAGCATTAGTTTATATGCATATGACCGCCTCTTTGGTGTAGTGGTCAGAGTTCCTGGCTACAGATAGGAAAGTCCCGGGTTCGATCACCGTCGCTTCCAGAATTCATCTGTGGATCTGTAACGAGGTCAAACTCAGCCTAGTGAGGACAAGTGAGGTGCTACTTGAATACAGAAATAGTGGCTTCTGTATAGAAAACTGAGGGTTCGTTGGGCTGACCATATGACACCCTCTAGTGCCAACATAGGGTGGCCTTTCGGTCATTAATAGCTCGCTTGCGGGAGGGGCTAACGCCATAGAATGTTATATGAATATAATAGAAAAATAATTATCTACATATCATGGGTATTTATATCAAATATATTCAAAGTTGACCAATTTCCATGTTTAAGTTTGCAGTTTGACCGATTTTTAAAACAATCTGTTTTAACAGTTTTATTCAAGAATCACATAAGTTTGCTAAAAATAGTCAAACAAAATATTAATCAAAAAGTTACTTATTAAATAGATCGAAAAAATAATGTGTTTATCACATTTATACCAAGGTTATTTCGAAGTTCATAAGACAGAAAAATAAATTATATCTTTCCAACTAGATTTATTGCATCGCCCCCCCCC
>CABFVX010001311.1:90220-149414 GCA_902151425.1 Timema shepardi | reverse complement strand
CCCCCCGTTCTTCGCATCCGAGTTATTTGTGTATCCACACAAATGGCTAGGAACGAGAAAGGCATAGTTTAGATGTGTACTTGAATTTTCTTGGAAGGAGACTGAGAAAACGTTTGGTAAACAACCCTCATCACATCCGGTTGGGATTCAAACCCCCAACATCTCCGGCGCTTGCAAACTAGACCCTAGACCAGATAAAATTTGGTTGATGCTTTTGTGAAGGTGCTCACAGGTTTCGAGTTATTTTAAAACAGATCAACAATGAACACATACTTTTAGTATAAAGTGTACCGGTACTATTTAACAATTCACTCTTAAGTTATTTTATATTCATAAAATATATACTAAATTAAATATTTTTCAAATTCTATTGAATATTGATAGTATTATTTATTTATTTAAGTAGATTTTAAGGACGGACTCTCGAAATCGAACAAATTTACGGTGGAATGAAAGGAGATGGGAGTTAAGAAAGAACAGCAATATTAGTTTTTATAACCATTTTTCGGGTGCACAATAAATAAAATTACTTTTGTAGAAACGTGTGTATTTTTACTTTAGAATGTAGAGCATCATGTGATGTTGATTTAGTCCTATCAGATCTAAAAATGGTTAATGCTATCGTGAATATATACTCTTAATATTTTCTGTTATCTACATGTCTTGATCATATAATTCATAACCTTACAAAAATGTGTTTATTTATTTAGTAAACCTATCACGCTACCACAGTATTAGATATAATATTGCCTTATTTCTACTAACCGCAAAAAACATCCGTTTAAACTTGATGAGCATAAAAACTCGAGATATATCGAATCTTAAATTTTCTTTCGAATTTGGAAACCTATTTGTAATTCTTCAATTTTTAAAAATGTATAATTTATTCAAAGTTAAAAATAATTAAAATGCAATTAAAAATTATTCAAGGTTTGGTACCACTAATAAAAATGATATTTTTACTATATCTATCGCTTCATAAACAACAAATAGAACACTTTAGTAAATTATATTAATTTACAATTTACTCCATTTTAGTAAATTTGTTATCCTCCCAACTATACAAGTCTTTATAATTCCTTTTTATCGTTAATTTGCTTAAAAATCGCTTCGGTGGTCGTGTGGTCTAACGCACTATTCTCGTGTTAGACTAGACTGCTGAAGATGGGAAGGTCGGAATTCGATTCCGGTTGGGTGCACTACCTCTCAATTAAACTTCCCTAATCCTTAACTAATTAGTGTAGTTAGTACAAAGGCGTATAATCCGAACAGTGATTGAAAGAAAAGCCAAAAATTGTTATTTAATGCTAGGTCTTCATAAATTTTATTTGAGATACTATTTTAAGATGTTTACGAATATCGAGTCACTCGAATATCATAGGTTTCAAAGATTCAAGCGTTCCATCTCTATTAAAACCATTCCTGTTTATAATATTTAATGTCGGGACCAGTTTTTCTCTTAAATTAATTTTCTTTGACACTGAAATTTCACTTTATTTATAAAAATTGCACCTTATATGCCTTATTATTAATAATATTTACTCACTCCCAACTTTATAAATGCGTATAACTTGAATATATATAGTAAGACGCGATCCTAAAAAAAAAAGTAAATTAAAATAAGCCATGTATCAGCGCCGTTGAATAACAAGAATTCCATAGGACACGTTATAATTTTGTTTGAGAAAAACTCTTAGAAAATACACACTTTTTTCTGGTAAACATTGGTAACATTTTGTAATATTATTAGTGTTAGTTTAGAGAGGTATTACTAATCTCTACCAGAAGTAAAATATAACACGGCTTGACGTTTGAATGCATTAAATTAGTTCTAGTAACTTTGCTACTGACATGTAACCCTTAAGTTTGGCAACAAATCTGATACCGTCTCGATCCCATTATGTGTCTAAAATAAATATCAAATGTATCTATTATGTACTTGATTAAACTCCTGGCGTCTAGGCATAGTTTGGAGTAATTTAGCCTGTGTTTGAAGAAAGGTTGGCACACCTTCTCTTTTTTTTATATACTTTCTCCTTTATTTGCTCTATTTTTTCTATCTCTCTATTTTCCCTTCTCGTTCTATTTTTATCTCTCTTATTCTGTCTCGATCGACATTTTAGTTTAAAAGGTTAGAGCGTAACTATTTGCATGTAATAATGAGATTAAGTATACATCTCTAGTTTTTACGCCATTCAAATCATATGTTGCGGTTGTACTTCTCAACTATATGTCATTGTCGGTCTGAAAGTCCGTAGTCGCGCTACTCACCGCATTATTTGTGGTATATTGTATTGTTTACCTGTAATATTGTAGAATCATGACGCCGCTCTTGAGGCAGGTGCCGGGTTCAGCTCAAGGTCACGCCGAGAATGATGCAATCCGCCTTACACATGTTCTCAAGAGGTTGCATAACGTGCTGGCTAGGCTTCCAGTAGTAGCGGCAGCTGTCTATAGATGGAAATTAACAAGTCAAGTGTTTTTTTAAATATATATTTTTCTCTCTTGTGCTGGAAGTTTTTTTTATTTGAGTTCCGGTTATCAGTGGGATTAAGAATAATTTTTCCCTGTTAATTGAGATATTTAACGAGTAATTTATAAATATATATCAGCGCATGACCTACAAAAATATAAACCACTATGGAATTACGCCTAAGATTACAATAGAAACAACTATGGAATTATGCCTTAAATATTACACGCGCAAAACCTAATAGAACAAATAATATTAATAAACTAGATGAGTGGTAAATACCTTCCTCATTACTATCCATTCTAATTTATAAACCAGCTCCCCCCCCCAAAGAATTAACGTGTTCCACTCGAAAGAATACGTCTTAATGGTACTGCAATCATTGTGAACCAAACACGTCTCACCTCAAGGATAACACTTAACTCAGGTAATACAGTTCGAATCAGACGCGTTGTGGGGTGTTACTTTGTATCCCACACTAGAAAAACATTGTAATGATACTAGAAAAAATACATTTAAATTCAACATTAATTATTTTAAAATAAAAGAAGATGCGTTTTCCCCATTACTTTTTGATCCATCTTTAAGAGAACGCTACCAGGCTAATGCAAGAGAGTAAGGAAGGGTTGTTATTAAACGGTACAAGGCACTTATAGAATACGCAGATGAAATACTTTTTTTCTTACCAGATTATTACTATATAGTATAATCCTGGTAGGAAAAAGGCCTTTCAGAAGGCTATTTGTAAGAAAATCGGGCTATGTTCGTGGGTCATTCTCGTGTTAGACTGGCTTGCAGAGGATGGGGAGATCGAGGTTTGAATCCTGACCGGGTGTCTGAAAGTGGTTTTTCCTAAATGGCTTCCCACTCTTCTTCCATCCAAATACGGGTATGCTTTCTTCCTCATCCCTAGCCCAGAGTAAATGTCACATATGCGTACAACCTGAACATTTAGTAAGATGCTGTGATAAAAAAAACCCATTAAGATGTTGCGATAAAAAAGACCAGATCAGTCCCCAGCGCGTCTCCCCCACGAGAGGGCAATCAATGTGCCGGATAATGCCAGTCGGCCGCCAAACGAGTTGCGTGCCTCTCCCTACTCTCGCAAAGTAGTATTAGCACTTTGCAGTCATTTTAAAAGTTTATATTTAGGATGTCTTTGAATAAATTGATTGAAAATAATTAAAACCTAGTTTTATATTGTCTTGAACAACGGCATCTTTTCATATATTCTTACGTCAAGTTGTGTGTTCTTTTAGAAAATACATAATTTTTAAGAACATTAATAATATAAATGACAGTTGTAGATCACATGGATTGATGTATGAACACGTGAAAGTAAGTCTATTACCTTTTATAGGGTCCGCTTCGGTGGCCGCATGATCTAAGGTGTCACTCTGCAATAGACTAATTGACTGCCGATTACGGGGAAATCGAGGCTTGATTCCCGGTCGGGTCTAATGAGAGTGGTTTTCCACTCTCCTTCCGCTCAAATGCGGATACACTTCCTTTAAATTGTACGGGAAAATGTGCATTAGTGTTAAATATAATTTCATGGTAAGCTTTTATGAAGAACAAACAAATCAAGAACTAAATATATATTTGTTTTTATATAAAAACGCGAATTCATTATTTTAATAAATTCCATTCGTTTATGGTACGAAATTTCAATTAGAATTGTATACATGTTTGCACTAATTATGTGATTACTTGTTGTTTTCGAGACTCCCCGCCATGGATAGTTTCATAAGTTTACATATTCAACTAAGCGGGAAAATAAAACTTAATATTGGCCGCCCACAGACTAGAACGTTATTAGTTGGGTGCAGTAATTAATTTATTGTTGATTAGCAGAAGTACCTATGGCAACCCGTATTTTTGCTTCAAACAAAAGAAGAAAAGATCTTAATTTGTTTTTATTCTGACCCAGTTTTTAATTAATTTAAAATAAAATCCAAATTTAAAATTTCAGCTTCGAGCTCCATATGTTCGTACATAGGGGCAACTAATTTTCAGACCTCTGCGTGTGCTAGATATATAGAGAGATAAGGTGCTCACAATGTCCATACGAAGAAAATCAAGGTATGACTAATAAATACCCACTTGAGGCAGAGCGAGGTGGTTGGTTGGTTTATGTTTGTTTTTAGAACCATTAGAATTCAGATTGAGTAACTAGCTGACCTTCAACAACTTATTAAGTGTAGTGCTGTGATAGGGCTTGTGTCTTAGACATTAGTGGAACAAAGTGCTTTGATTTATAAAATATATGTAAATATGTTCCTTTGAAAATGAATTCTTATTTTCGTATTTAATTAGTTGATCATATAAGACGAGGTAAGTATTTGAAAATCAATTAACTAAAATTATCAAAAGGAAATGCGTAAATTACGAAGAAAAAACATTAGAATTGCTACATTTATAGATTAAAATAATGTTTCAATATATTATTGTCCTGTTTCAACATTATTTTTAGAAGGGTGCATATTCATAGACACAACTATCGATCTTAAGAGAACTAAAAACCGTTACCAGTGTTTTCAAACAACCCAAGTTGGTGTCTAGCTGTGATTTTGAAATGTTGGCCAGTGTTGTTGGGTATCTTGGCAGAGCGGGTGTCAACACGTTAGTTGGTATTGTGTATTTATACTTTGGCAAAGATCTGCACTAGACGAGGTGGCGTGGTACAGCCATGATTCTCTCTCCATCTTCTCTTTTAACATTGTTCTGTGTGCGTTTGTGTCTATGAACATAAATTATATATGCTTGTTTATTTACATACATATAGGCTATATTTACTTACTTAATACACTAATTTCATCTTGTCTATAATTTATTCCCTTATTACAAATTATATTTGTCCGAATCATTTTCTAGCGTGCATTGTTGTGAGGCGTATCTAGTTTGGTAGAGGAAAAATATGAAGGCATTGTAATACATACATAATTGGGATACACTTATATGAGTGCAGGTTTGGATCCGATAAACTGCTAAGTAAATTCCACAGTGGCTTTATCTTCTCTGGTAGGCGCAACTTACACTACAGTATTGTAAAAACATGTACTTTTAAATCAAATTATGAGTTTCCCACTCGCGGTGACTGCCTCATGTAAATATTATTTTATAATAGTTTTAATTATCTCCATTGTCTTCTTAAGGTTGGGATGCTAGTGAGCGCTAGTTTAGTGCATTAATTTTGTAGTTTTTATAGCATAAACATTTTTTGGCCAAAATAAATCAAGTATTTCTTCTATAAAAACATAGAGAGCTTTATGCACATGCTAATCTCAACATTTTCTTGAATATATATCATGAGCATAGTGGCATTTGCTGATAAAATTTGTAAATGAAGAAAAATAGTTGTAATTAAATTCTATGACGCCCTTGACAGATATTCAAGAACTTTTGAGGTTAGAATGTGCAGAAAACTAAACTCCATGTTTCTATAGAAGAAATATTTGATTTGTCCTGGTCAAAAAAATGTTAATGCTATAACAACTTTAAAAAAATACTGCCACGCTCACTAGCACCCCACCTTAAAGTTTGGGCTTTTATTTTTCTTTCTGATAAATCCTAACGCACTTCGTAACTATCTTTAAGCAATAAAATGTTAGAACTAGCAAATATCAACATTAAAGTAACCTGTAACATTCCGTACCGTTCACTGCTGAAGAGATAACACTGTAACACATTGTTCGAAAAATTGATGTCTGGCCAAAATGGAATCGCTTGTGCCAAACTTTCTTCACAGTGCTACTAGTTTCATATGTTGGGTGTAAAGTTTAACCATCCTGGCGTTTTCGATTTTATCATAACTATTATGTTATGTAAATAATGTATTGATTTGGATTAATCTAAATTATGTAAAAAGTCATGGATGAAGATAATTTTTCTTTAAAGCAATATAGGTAGATTATCCTTTAAGAATTCATCCATGAAGAAACATGCGCTTCTCAGAAATGAAGTGAAAAGGACTTCACCCCTAAAATATATTTTTTATACCATATTTCTTGTTAAAATATCTACTGCGTCAATTCTTGTTAAAGGGAACAACTTCATAGTATTTGGTAGAAGACGACATTTATCTATACCAATAAGAAGCTAGCCTTCACAAAACCTGTCGCCAGGACTCTTTCTATTGGTTAGTTTTTACATTGTTGACCAGGGGAGAAAATGCAAGGGGTATGTCATATATAAACTATTGTGTGTATGTTTATAGCAGGAGGATGATCTCCGGGACCAAACATCTACACAGAGATCACGCTCACGTCAGTCACAGTCTTACACATTATAATATAAGTCACTTCAATATCACAAGTGTGCAGTGATAAGAAACATTTAATTGAAATCTGTGCAAGTAATTTACTGGTGTAATATAAATAAACCGTGTGTGAAATAACAGCCATCAACATTTCTCTTTCTTTAATTATATTCATATACCGATTTAATTAGTGCTCGAACACGGGGCTATAGACAGCTGATTAAACGGTATCTTTTCCGTACAGTGATGATAGGCGCTCTTCGCCAGGACTCTTTCTATTGGTTAGTTTTTACATTGTTGACCAGGGGAGAAAATGCAAGGGGTATGTCATATATAAACTATTGTGTGTATGTTTATAGCAGGAGGATGATCTCCGGGACCAAACATCTACACAGAGATCACGCTCACGTCAGTCACAGTCTTACACATTATAATATAAGTCACTTCAATATCACAAGTGTGCAGTGATAAGAAACATTTAATTGAAATCTGTGCAAGTAATTTACTGGTGTAATATAAATAAACCGTGTGTGAAATAACAGCCATCAACATTTCTCTTTCTTTAATTATATTCATATACCGATTTAATTAGTGCTCGAACACGGGGCTATAGACAGCTGATTAAACGGTATCTTTTCCGTACAGTGATGATAGGCGCTCGATCACGGAGCTTAAGACAACCTAAAATCATCACAGCAATAACAGGAAATTAATCTGCAGTGAATCAATCGACGCCCGAAGCGGGGTGATTGATCACATAGTACTACGATCGACGCCGAAAAGAGGCGCGATAAACCGATATTATTAAAATTGACGCCCAAAGCGTGGCGCTTTTATTCCATAGTATTACAGTTACTTTAGAATGGTGTCTAGTCGTTCTTTAGGACGGTGGATTGGTCACTTTTTTTTTTATGTGAGTGAGTGTTGGATTAAGCACCGTCGATTCATCTAGAAATAATTGTAAACAGTTGGATTGGGCACCGCCGATTCTACTATAAAGAATCGTAGTATTATATTAATTGGAAATGAATACAACGAATTGCCCGCGGACTACAGTTTGGTATAAACCATCCAGCTGAACGTTAGCTTTTCCGTAAAGTATGCCCTAGGTTAAAAAAATTAATTATTTGTCTGAGGGGGAGCAAGGTTAGGTTAGGCTAGCCTAGGCTAGTCTAAGCAAATCAAGCATTGCTCAATATACCTTGGAAGGGAAATCGTGGTGTAAAGAAGCAGTACCCAATCCACCATGGAAGGAAATCGTACTGCAAGGCAGCAATGCCCAATTCACCTTGGAAGGAAATCGTACTGCAAGGTAGCAGTGCCCAATCCAACTAGGGAGGGAAAATGTTGGAAAAACGCTAGCAAGTCAAGCGATATAGGAGATCCAAAGTTGAAGTTAGCGACCAAATTGCTATCGCCGGGCTATAATTGCGTGTTATGACCACCCTCATAACACAAGACGTCTGCTGGCGGCGTTTTTTTTTTTATCGCAGGTCGCAAGTAAGCTATAGACAACTGTTTAAGACTTTATCGTTCTATTATAAATATTGCTTTTTATATGATATGACATGAGGCATTGGGAATACGTTTATGGAAGCAAGAGGGCTGTGGCGCGTAAAAGTTTGGGAAACATCTGTAATGTAACCGTTCTCAGCGTGACAAACTGTAGCGTTACAGTGTTGGCCCAACCTAGACGAACCCTTACTCTAGCAAATATTTGATCTATTTTGATAAGAGCCATATTTTATTTATTTTCTTGTCT
This sequence comes from Timema shepardi, assembly GCA_902151425.1. Classification (NCBI taxonomy): domain Eukaryota; kingdom Metazoa; phylum Arthropoda; class Insecta; order Phasmatodea; family Timematidae; genus Timema; species Timema shepardi. The sequence continues at coordinate 140,921 of CABFVX010001311.1, read as the reverse complement.
TATCTCGTCCAGAATGTCAGCCATAGTCTGGTCGCCAAAGGAAGAACGAACTTACTTTTAGTTTTACTTACACTACTCAATGGCATTAGGAACTCGAAAGTTCATTAGCACACTTACAAAAGTACGCCACCCATCTCTATATTGAGCTATTTCTATCCAGTCCACCTCATTACACACTATCTCTTTCAGGTTCATTCTAATGTTATCCTCCCATCTGCGGCTATGTCTTCCCATTGGGTTTACCAGTCAGTGCCTTGAACAAGGTTCTAGATTCTTCTATTCTCTCTGTATGTCCTGCCCACCATGGTCTACAAGACATGATTATCCTAACAATGTCTTGTGATGAGTTCAAGTTATGCAATTAATCACCATGTAACCTCACTTTCCAGTATCTTAATTCTTTTTTGGACCAAGTAACTTTATTATTACCTTGATTTCAAACACCCTACATTTCTTTTTGTGAGGTAAGTTAAGAGAGAATAAGTTAAGAGACCACATTTCACACTCATAGGGAACAACCAGTAAAACTATTAAAAAATATTGTTTTGTTTAGTCTGAGTTTTACATTCAATGACTGTGTCTTAATAGTCTGCCCTTGTGCACTTGCACACTTTATTTGCTAGAAAACTGCAATGACATCGACTTAAAGGCCGGAAGTAATTTTTGATGATGTTTTAATTCTCTTGATGTGCCCCTTATCACGCACTTGAGTTAAAATAGCATTTTAAATTGAATAAATTAACTTAAACTGTTAAATGAATAATTTGTAATGCTGTGTAATTTATTCATTTACATTTTTCAGGCTAAAATTCTTTCTGTAGATTAAAAATCTATCTTTTTTTTTAGTTTAAAAGAGTTTTTTTAGCTATAGATAATTATAATGTTTCTAAATTAGTTTAGTTTTATAGGTTCTTGTAGCATAGTCTGCTGTACTATTTATTTTACATGACATCAATAAATCATTACATTTAAACACAAGTTCCTAGTTTACTGCTCCCAAACACAATAATGATCATCAACATATGTTTTACAGATATCACAGCACTGCTCAAGGTATTAAAGTTAAGGTCCAATCACTGAACATTCCAATAATAGTTAAGAATTATCCTTTATTGGTATAAGAAGTTTAATAACAGGAAAATAACCATTTACATTTGTAATGCTAAGTACTATAATTAAATACAGAAATATTTACATAATTTTTAGTAGCCTCACGTTTTGCACGGCCTTTTATATGAGTTTCCTTTGTCTCTAATGTACTCAAGAATTATTTGTAAATACTCACGCTTACATTTATCAGCTAATTTTATAACACCACTATAGAGTGCGCTCAGGGAACAAAACGCTATCAAAAATTGATCTCGTTGCCATGGAAACATTACTTACATAAGTGGCCACCAGGAAGCTCTAAAGTGTACTATGCTGTCTGAAAAGTCTCATGCACCCTATGTACTTTAGGGCGCCAGAAATATGTTTTATTAAGGTGAGCAAGTTAAGCACACAAGTGCAGACAATTCAGAGACAGCCATTGACAACTTACTGACAGAGTAACAGCATGCATTTCCAGATTGTAGGCTATTCTTTTCCTAATTTCCAATATCATATCATTATTTTGAGTTAGCGAGTTTAAATATTTACAAGCAATTTCAAGATAGGAGTGTATGGGACATGAGAAAAGGTCAGTGTTTTTGAAATTTTCATATCAAAACTTTTTTTCCCTTAAATTAATCAAATATTTCTTCACTAAAATTATAGTTTAATTTTCTTCACATGGTTAAACTCTTTCTCTTATTTCCTTCAAATTAATCAAAGATTTCTTCACTAGAATCATAAAGTTTAATTTTCTTCACATGGTGATATCAAGAAAGTTTTCCATCCAATCCTGCTATGACCATGACAGATATTCAAGAACTGTTGATATCCTCATGTGAAGAAATTAAACTTTAATTTTGTACTGAAGAAATATTTGATTTAATTTGGCCAAAAAACTGTTTTGCTATAAAACTACATAAACATTGACATGTCTCGTGTCCCCTCCAGTCCCACCTTACCGATGTCAATTGATTTGTTGATCGCGATAATCTCTCAATTATAGTCTCTGTTCTCTATATGATCATTTACTTGGGTTTAAAAGTGATCGCTGAAAATGTGATAGCCTTACTACATAGGCCTCTAATAAACTTTTAGCTAATATAGCTAATAAATAATAGCAAAAACCCACACCGATAAGCACCTAAAAAATTGTCAAGTCCCATTTAGTCTGTCGGTGTTGGGGACGTTAAAGTTCGAATCTTGGCCAAGTAACCAGAAATTTGTTCTCATAAATGAATTTACACTTACCTTCCACCCAATTCTACCTTCCTATTTCCTACCCCATTAGTGGAGTTTAAAGCGTATAGCCCGGATGGGTTGTAATATTTGACACTATAAACAACAGTATATATGGGAGGATGGGGTAATAAGAAGCAGGGGAAATAAGATACATTTTTTATTGTTTTTTTGTTCATGAGTGAAAAAATCTGAAAATATTTCACAAGGTACTAACCTTTACCTACAAATTGGAAAACATTCGTTGACATTTTTGATGTTTTTCTAACTTTATTTTGTCTAAAAAACTATGTCTACCAATAACTTTATCCCCATAGTTGCCCTTTTTTTACAAAATATTTTTTTTCATTCTTTGTTAAGATTTTTTACTTAATTATTCTACCTGAGCTTGTGAGCAACTAAAAGGGCTTTGTATGGCTTTTTTTAAAAAAATATCTTTCTCATGAATAGGAAAACTAGAAAAAATATGTTTCTTATTACCCCAATTTTACATTTTTGTGACCCTAAACTTTTGGAATCCGATGATGATGAGGATTATGACTGGAAATCATTTGAAAGAGAGAATGAGAATGAGAATGAAGAACAATTAGGAGAGATCACTTTGGAAGTAGAGAAATACTTTGCAGTTTTTTATGATATCACATGGTATCTTGGTCGCATAATTTCTTTGAATGAAGACACCTGCACGGTTAAGTTTCTTAAAGAAAATCTGGAAAAGTTCAACTGGCCATCTCATGATGACATACAGGAAGTAGATAAAGAATACATCTTCTATGGTCCTATTAAATTGATAGGAGATGGATCTTTTACTCTTAAAAAATCAGATTTTGTCAGAATTAAGAGTCTTTACTCTGCAAAGAAAAAGCTTACTTCTAAGAGTTACAATTAGGTTATCTTGTCTTTTGCTAACCAATTCAATGAGTTGTGTCTGATATTAATTTAATTGGTAGCCATGCTCTTTTGCCTTTATGATCTTAAAAATATATATTTTATGGTTTTTTTTTTAAATAAGTATGTCTAAATGATTATTACTATTCTTTTGTTATGTGTAATAAACATGCATTGAAAGTATTAAAACTTTTGAGGTCAACTGCTGTTTATTAAATTTTAATCACACTGTAAAACAAAAACTTGCCTACCAAACAATCTGAAAAAATTCAGGCTAATAAAATACACCTCAACGATGCATCTTATTACTCCATTGATTTTTAGGTGTTAGCATGGGAAAGGTACAGGTACTGTATCTTATTACCCCATCCGGGTACCCGGATGGGGTAATAAGATACAAAATGTTCTTTAAAAAATTAGTTATTTTTCCCTCTTTGCTATTTGGGAAGAATGAGATGATATTTTTTAAGTGAGGACCCTCAATTGGAAGGTATATCAGAAAGAAAAAATCAGGAGTCCACGCACAAAACTGTCCTGTGTAATAATGTTGTATGTTTCTTACTACCACAAGTGTATCTTACTACCTCATCCTCCCCTAACACAAAATATCACCATGGTCACCTTCATCTTACACGAAGTAAATCTCCTAATGTTTTGAACAGTCAAATAAGGTTTTTATGGCGATCTTTCTATAATGGTCCACACCTATATTATTTGAGGATGAATGTTTATATCTTGAATAAACAACTCTGGCAATCTTGTCTCGGTAAACAAACATCACAACCAATCTCAATCCTGCTTCTTCCTGAGCTGCACCCATATCAGCACCAGTAGACTATTTTACGATACCAGGAAGACATCACCTTGTTCCCCAAAACAACTGCCGACAACTTCAGGTTCTTGTGAAATCGGAACTGATTATGTGAGTTGTTTGTAACGTTTTCTTACAAAAAACCTTGATCTGGAAATGATTACAAAATTAAAATTCTTAGGAATGTTATCTAATACTGGTGAAGGTGCTGAACTCAGGAAATTGGGAGGGGGGGGGGGACTGGCTGTAGAGCTGTGTCCAGGCCTCTTAAGGTTGCCATTTGAAGTGGGGATTTAGGGAACACTAAAAAAGGTAAGTGCTTTTGCAGTTATCAAAACTTTTTTTGGTCTAAAGAAATAATATATTGCTTCACTATAAACATAGTTTAATTTTCTTCACTTGGTGACCTCAACAGTTGTTGAATATCTGCCAAGGGTATCCTGTAATTTAATGACAACGTTTCATCTTTATTTAAAACGTTTGTCATCTAATGCCACTAAGCTCATGACAGATATTCAAATATCACCATGTGAAGAAAATTAAACTCTTATGTTTATACTGAACAATATTTTATCTATTTTGGCCAGAGAAAGTTTTGTTGTGAAAATTACAAAAACACCAGTCTTTTCTAACATTAATTACATCCCTACCTTAAGGACACAGCCATACTCTATGGTCACCAGTATACAATTCTTGTTATTTATCCTCATTCCACACACAACCAACTAATTATTTATTATATTAATTTGTTTGTGTGCCACAGCTCTTTTTGTTTGCTTGAGCCATCTAAGACTCAAGTAGACCCTATTTTGTAAGTGGAAGGTGTAAAACACCGCACAAGAAAGTTGTTTACAATTAAACACATTCAATCTTTAATTGAAAAGTTTTCTGGTTAGGTTAGGTTAGGATGCTTTATTTATCTTTTGACTCTATAATTAATTAAATTATGCCCGAGTGTATCATTCAGTACATACTTTTATACTTCCTTTCCTTCAAATATTACTTCATTTCTTAGGGCTGTATGCAAGAACCACTAAGTGAACCCGTGGTTACATTGGTTTGCTTGAGTCATCATATGCTAGAGGTAGACAGCGAGTTTGCTCAGGACTACACTATCGCGCCACAAAGCATCCACTCACACTGAGTGGCATTCTTGTATACCAACATTAAATTTTTTTTTATAAATTTTTCAAAAAAATCATTTTATAGTATCTTACTGATGACCTTTTTTTAAAAAAAATATTTGAATCTTTTGAAAATATTCCCATGATTTTATTCAAATTTGGTATCAAGGGACAATTTTACATGAACATTAATAATGTATGTTTATTTTTCTAAAATAAATTAATTTAAGGTTATTTTATGTAACACAAATTATAGAACATTTGAAATTTTTGGAAATTGGCCTTGAAGATGTTCAAAATGGGTATCTTAGAATAGTTTTTCGTGATAAATAAAAATACGTTTTTATTTCTACAAAGACTAATTTTTGAAAATTTGAGATTTGTTAAAAATATTTGAACAATTTGGTTTTAAATGTGTCTGTGTGTGTGTGTGTGTGTGTATATATATATATAGAGGATGCTTATTGTGATCAACAAGATAATGTGCTTGTTTTTATCAGGAAATCTTACTTAAGGGTAGTTTACTGAAAATATTTTAAAAATAAATCTCTCAAGCTATAATACACATTATGAGAAAGTTTGTACATTTGTGTCATACCATTTATTTTAACTGAAAATAAAGTATGTAGTAACATTTGTATGGTGTGAGATGATAGGGGAAAAAACAGGCAGACTACATTCAACTCTCAAAAATGGAAAAGTAAGATAAAAACTGCATATTATAACCGCCAAACATAAAAAAGTTTATCTCTTTGTAATTTTTTTAATCATAAAATGTTATAAACTTAAGGATGCCTATACAATGGTGTTTGAGGAAAGCGTAATGCACTCTTAAAAGGTTTCCATAGACTTTCAAGTTAATAGTTAATGTTTTGAATGTTTATCAAATACAAAATTCCAGACGCCACTCATTGTAAAAGAAAGTAATCTAATTGTATGTTTTCTTAAATCGAACTCAACCTATTGCACGAAACTTTGTTAAAAAATAGTTAACCAAACTGAAAAATTAATCTTATCTTGCATTCTAATTAAATAATCAGATCAATCAAATTGAATTGCCTGCAATTTTGAAAACAAAATAAAATGCTACACTTGTGTTTTATTCATCTATTAACTATTAACTCTTTGGTGCTGACTGACAGCTCACAGCTGACTTCTGATGGCTTTGAAAAGTTACCAGACCAAATTTTGTATCCCTACGCCGAACTATATGATCTGCAAAAACATGTGCTTAGCAGCTGTCACTTCTGACAGTCAAAATTTAGGTATATACCTAAATGTTGACTGTCAGAAGTCAGCTGTGAGCTGTCAGTCAGCACCAAAGAAGTCATGAGGCTACTGTACATACTCCCACAATATATCTTATTTTAAAGGGGGCCTACCAGGGCACTTGAGTATGCATTGTGGAGGTTTTCTCTGTTAAGCAATTCACATTTATGTTGTATACTTAGATTTGATATTTTTAAATAGGTAGCTGTTGATGGGGTTAGCAGATGTGGCATTGCATGTCTGTGCTAGTAATGAAAGATGTCGCTATCACAGTATACCTAAATTTAGAAAGGATTGTGTGAGGTATAATTTTATGTATTGACATGTAATTACAAAATTGTTAAGGAAGAAACATCTCTGTGTAAAAACATAATTAGATTCATCAATATTTTAAATATTATGGCATAAATTATGAACACCTTAGCCTTCCTTAACTGCAATAAACTAGGTAATTGATTTTATTAATAACTTTTTTCTTTACATTCTTGCATGAAAGGGATGTTAACTACATATCTTGGAAACTCTGTTAGATCTTAGGTGCGAAAAGGATTTTGTCATTTGTGTATGGGTTCAACTTCATCTCTCTGCTAGCTTACTTATAGTAATACACATTTAATTTATTATCACTATTATTAAGTGTTCTATACATCTGCTGTTGATCATTACTAAGAACAAATCATCCTGTATGTTTCAGAAAATGGCACAAGTCAAGTGCAACCAACTATTGTCAGAGCAACCAGGGACCCCAGGAGATTTAATCAAAAGGTGAATGAATACATACTTTGTTTATTTGAGAGTTCACTGATTCATTTAAGGGTTGAACTCTTTGACTTAAAAAATAAAATATATAAAGGTTATAAATAAATTCAAAATAGTTAAATGTGACTAGTTTTAAGATGGTAGTCATAATTAATTTTCAGCTTTCCAGAGGTAAAACGTTTCACTGTGAGTGTAAAAGAGGGGTTTAATTAGAACTGGCTTTACGAGTGCTAATCATTTGGGCACACAGACAAAGTGCTTTACTTATCATAACAACCCCTGGTAGAATACATGTGCACTAGTAGCGAGAGGTAAGGCAACAACTTTCTCATCACATTGAAAATACCGCTATAGTTAGTAAAAAAATATGATTATGCCTTTAATCTGTGTTCAAAAAGTTTGAAACAAATATTTATTTTTAAAGGCTTTTTACCTTAAGACCTGGTTTTGTGTGTATCCCAATGAATGTCGTATGTTTAATGTGCTGAGCTATTTGATAATTTCTATAAGTGAATAATTGTAGTTTGATTCCTTATGTTACTCTCTTGACAAACATTTTTTCCAACATTGTAGACACCTTTATTCTGGTTAACATTAACTGATGGAATAAAATCATAACAATAATTATGTTCTAAACCAGCTCTTCTTAAAAAATAAAATACACAAATATCGACTATCTTGTAACGCATGATTGGTTGTTCCACAATTAAAAGTTTTAAAGGTAAGCTGAAAAAAAATTCGATAGAAGAGAAAAAAACTTTTGAAATCAAAATGGGTGTTAATTTGTTTACCAGACCTAACATTGTCAAAACATATATGATTTATAAAACTCTGGTGTGTGAGCACCCTCTGAAATTCTTTGCATACCCTTAAGGGGGTATGTAGCACAGTTTGGTAAACACTTTTTATAAGCCTTCTGAGGAATAAACCAAGTTTAATTGAATTCAGATGAAATCTATATTTTTTCAGAAACTTTTTTCACCCTTTTATATTGCAAACCATTCTAGACTAATTTGAACTGGATATGTTCTACATTTCATTTTTAATACCCAAAATATTATATTGGTTTAAACTTTGTACACTTGACTCCAAATTTCTGGACCAAAGGGTTGTCGAAATTCAAACCAAGACGGTCTACATACAGACATGACTGTTATATTATTCCTCAAAATAACAAAACCTTCACATATATGAAATGTTATCTGATTTCAGGCAAGCGACTTCTCAGATATCGATGACTGGCCCACTCTTGGTGGAGCAGAGGTTGGTTCTATTACTTTATATTTCCAACTTTTTCAGTACCTACATTTTCTTGAAACATAGTTTTTAAGAAAGACTTGAAGGTGGAATCACAAAATTATTTGTTGGCATTTAGTTTTTACATCTCAGTGTCGGGAATATTTGCCTGTACAGTGGCTTCCTCACACTGGTGGTGTATATCAACTATAACTGTGATTAGGCTACAAATTACAAAGGGAACAGGGATACCAGCAAATAAACTATAGGGATCAAATATCGGTATTCATAGCAAGATACCAAACCATTCCTTCACCTCTGACAAGACATCTTGGGAATGTGGGGAATGCCAGACCTCCACCGTGGTTCGGATTCCACGTTAAACTGTAGGTCTTCCATTTCATTTCACAATCACCCTACCATTACACATTAGCGTAAGTGTGTATAACCCGAACGGGTAGTAAGACGCAGTGCTAATAATAATAATAACTAAGCAAGAAATATATAATATAAGTGTCAGCAAACTGTATGCAACAACAGGGTCATACAAGAAGGTATGGAATGTCACTGACAATTTTAGAATAACATATACAATTTTAGTATGTACAGTCTAACATAAGGGTTCGAGAGGAACCAGCCGTGCTCTGAGCCAAAACAAAGTCTTACCCACAGAGAAAAGCTCGATACACATTTTATGATGAACAATAATAAATAAAAATGCAATATTTAAAAGTGAAACACGAAAGCTATTTTTATGATCGACAGTAATAAAGCAATATTTAAGTCAATTGGTCTTTGTCATTTGGCGTGGAAATGCAGAGCCATGGGAACAAACAGTTATCTTTAAGAATTTTTATTGTCTTGCAATTTTCTTTTCAGAAACGGTTTGTTCAAGAATAGAAGCATGTTGATTAAGTTATACTTTTTACATACACACCTCTATAATTTTAGCAGTGATCAAATATCGATAAAATTGACATTTTTCAATTGAAAACTGCCGGCTTCTTAGCAAAAAAAGAAGAAAAAAAAGAAAATGAAAATGTAATAATTATTAATAATAATAATAATGTTTACATAAAAATTTCACTCGTTCTCGAGAAAACTGATATTTCCAAATACACGATTTTTCCGCGAGACCTGTTTTGTTGCTAGTGCTATCTACTATTATTTGGATCCATCTGTTCTTGTTGGCGGAAGGATACTTTGGTCGGTTGTGAAGCCACACCACACCTTTCACCCTCCCACCCACCATTCCACAAAATAGGTTTTAAAACTTGCACTTTATAGGGCCAAAGGCCTTAAGAGTGAAGCCCAAAATCTAATTCCAGCAAGAAGCTCAAAACACTTTTAAAGTTAGTCAAACTTTCAGCACTTAAAATGAAATAATTTTTTAATGAAAAGACCTGAAGCCCTACTTGAAATAAGCAGACGCAAAGTCGACCAAAGTTTAACAATTAACACTACAAGAGCTGGCGATAAACTATTATAGGGAAACTACCATAAATAAGATGCTTACATGACAAGTAGGAAGTATGAAGTATTCAGTCTGGTTTTGCTACTAAGTGTGACTTTTTAGACATATTATCCCAGTATAAATCTTTTACTCCTGCCAAAATAGGGGCCAGGAGGCAAACCATTCACATCACAAAAGTCTGAATATAAATACACTCAGGTTTTTACAGTGAAAAATGGGTAATCCTTCTGAACGTTATAACAAAGTTGGTTTCTGATCTCGGTCATGTTATGTGCCCCAATCCCAAATATTTGGTGCCAATAAAGGAGGCTGTACCCTAGTTAATGGAGAGTCTACAGAGCAAACCAATCTGATTGCACATCATAAGGGTGTTGAACCAATTGTTGCCATCTTCTGCGCGACCAATACCAAACTATCCATGTATTTGGAACTTCGTTCCTGTCATGGCTGTAAAATTGATATGCCTAGCCTTTGACTCTTGACTCCTCTATTTTTATACTTCCTGACTCCTTTATAAATGGCTAAAGTATATTAATTAGTAATAAAAAATTTACTTTTGTAAAAGGCTCAAATACAGATTACTTTATGGGAAGCTTCTTCAGCATAGTAAATCTATATTTGAATACATTTGTCAATTCAAATTACAAATATTAATTCTAAAGCATTAAAAAGTATAAAATTAAAATTATCTATTTACCAAATTGTTATAATATTATAAGTTTTATTTTGAAGTCTTGAGTCGGTATAATTTTACCACCAAAAATTAATTCAGACTCGCACTCCAAAGACCTGAATTAAATGCAAATATTTTTGTTTATTAATACATTCTTGAAGCAATTTAAAAGTTTAATGATAAATGTAAGCTTTGTTGTATGAATGGTTCTAACAAGTAGTTTACAAGACAAGTATTTGCTCCAGGACAAACTTGTTTTACAAATGCCTAGCAATAAACTACCTTGTTGAAATGTTACATTGATACTGAAGATGTTCATTAAATACCAATAGTAGTCACTGGACTCGAGAGCTGTGCAACAACTTTGGAAAATGTTTCAAGGTTGGTTTTTTATTTAATTTAATTCTTGGCTTGAATAATTGACTGGTAGAGTATTGGTGTTCTAAGCCAAAGGTCCCGGAGCTTGATTCTTGTGCCTAAGTAACATCTTTCACTTAATTTACTCTAAAACTCATAATGCAGAGATAATTGTATGGTTAAATAGTTGTCCAAATTCAATAATAATCAATAGATTAGAAATAAATTATTTAACAAACTACAACAACACGAGTGTAATTTGGCATTAATGTAGCAAATATTTTTTCAAAGAGATCCCAAGAAATTTATTCAAATATAATATTATTGGAAGTTTTAAGTTTTTACTTGACATCAATTACTGTTTCCATCCTGTATACAGGGTCATTTTTTTTTATTAAAGTCATAGTTTTTTCCCTACTGGCTGGCTATGATTGTCGAAGCTTCATATACCTTATAATATAACTTAAGACTTGGACTGGCACAACATCCAGTCCCCAGACATTAATTAATCACTGTGAAAGGCTAAACCTACATTTTACCAATGATAAATTTTTCAAACATGTCGATAATCGAACCCAGGACCTTTAGCTTAGTATACAGACACACTACAGTCTGAGCTAAGGTGTCAGACTGGGAGTTTAAGTGGATGTAAATAATCAATATATATTGAAAAATAGATCAGAAAAATAGATCAGTCTTTTTTTTAATTTAAATAAAAATTTGAAACTAAGCTATTGCAGTTTTTGTTATGATTCCTTCAATCAATTATATATTTTTTGTATTATACCTGGAAGAAGGTACAGGAAAGGTGGATAGAAACATATAAAAGGAACAAACATTACATGGCTTTTACTATGAAGAGAACAACATAGTTCACACTTTACATTGCTGACACTGGACAAAGAGGTAATGTCTGCCTCTTGAAGAAAATTGATCATTACCGCTCAAAACATGTAAAAGGAATAACATAGAGGTCAAACACAGTAAATTTAAAGTGTGAATAGTATTCTTCTTTTCATTTAAAAGCTATAATGTTTTCATTCCTTTTATATGTTTCCATCCACCTTTCCTATACCTTCTCCCAAATATAATACAAAATACAATTACAGTTGACCTTCTTGCATCCAACCTTTGAATATTCGTCTCTTAGGCATATCTGACCGTCATGATATGGCTGGCTCTTATACATAAAACAGCATCCTACTTCAAAGCCTATGGACATTTCATGGCTAAAGAAGTGGTGAGACATAGCAACCAAGGCTAGGATGTTGTCTTTAAAACAGAAAAATATTAGAGACTTGTTTCACTATTAATAAATCTATATTTTCTGAACAACTATTTCATTTTGTGTTGCCTTAGTTAAATCATAGACTGTTTGTAAAAGGTAAAACACTTCAATATATCTTAGATAACTATAATATGTTTTTACTTATTCTGTGGGTTTAAGTTGTTTTTTTCTCTTCCCGTTATCCAACCTTTTTTGGGTTCCAAACATGGCCCAGTCCCGTGAGCGACAGATAATGGGGTGCCCACTGTACCTCATAGAGCAAAACTAGATTTTCCCTACAGAGATACATTATAAATATATATTTATTATTATTTTGGCAATGCACGAATATTATATACTAGCAAAAGTATTCTTGGCAACACCTTTCTTTGCTTCAAACAAACAAAAAAAAAATCTTCACCTTATTTCTTCTTACCCACTTTTTAATAAATCTAAAGAAATATAATTAAAAACTTAAAATTCCTTCTTCAAGGTGCACAGAGGCCACTAATTTTAAGATTCTAGACCTCTGTGTGCGGTAGATATTGTGCATTGCTCATGTACGTCAGACACATACACAGACTCTTCATTTTATTAAAATAGATTAGGTTAATCTCAAACATTTTATTGAATAACTTTTTTTTATATTGGTGAGAAGTTTTACTTGGTTCTCTCATTAATTTTATGAAGTCATGTTTTTAAATAATATGTTAATATTATTCAAAGTTTACAAATAAGAAATAATTGACCAGGCTAAGGCTTTTTCTTATACACTTATTCCTCCACTCTCACCCCTCGCCCCAAATCTGATTACTTTTGACACACAGCTATGCTCATTTCAGAGGAGGTCCCAGAGTGTGCCAGCTCTGAAACAAAACGGCCACCTCACCAAGGGAACGGACAAACATGACGGTGAAAGCAGCTCCAGTTCTAGCTCTGGTGGAGAGAAGTGTGACCCTCAGGATGATTGCACATCATCTGAGGAGAATAGGGGGCAGCATGGGGTGGACTTCAATGACAGGAGGAAAAAGAGTGAGTCGTGTGTTATCGTCTTTCCCTCTTTCCGTCTAAGCTTACATTCACCCTTATTAATTCTTCAGACACTCATCTGACTAAGTTTCTAGTTTAAAAGGTACTTACACAGATTGGTTTTTATTTTATGTTCATATGTTTTGGACACACACCAACTAATCCTGTGATTTTTTAAACCAGAAGCTCTCAAACTTAGGGTTGTAATGTCCTTCCTAAGGAGGCGCAAGTCATTTCCTATCAAAAAATTTACTTAAAACTCTGCATGTTTTCATGTTTTCTCTCAGGTGCGAGGATGTGCTAATGGGGTTATTTAAATATCTGAACATGTAGTTATTTCAATGGTCCGCAGTTTTTTGTGTGGTTTTCTATTCCATTTACACTTTAGTGATTGATAATAATTATCATTACTTAAATAAAGTTTGTTTTTTTAGGTGATTAAAGGTGACTATTCAAATAAAGCTCTGAAGGGTTAAAATAAAAAAAAAGTAGAGGATATGTGTTTCCTAGTAAAGAGGAAAACACTCTCTTTAAACGTAAGCGCTTATATTGCTTCCTTTTTTTATGAAAAGGTTTCCATTTGTCATATTTGGGTGATGAACTTAAAACATAAAATAAAAAAGTTTCATATACTCTTTTTTTCTTATTTCAAATCCTGTTTACAAAGCTATTAAAAAAAGTTTAAATGTGACTAAAAACTAACCAAACATGAAAAGTAAAATGTTATCAGGGATTAACCTACACTGTGTATGTTTGTTTAGTATACATGTATAAATAAGGGTTGAACAAAAAGGGTGGGATTTTGGCATTTAAACACCCCTTTACATTTATCTGGCCCCCAGCTAATTTTCATAACTAGTAAAATCAACATGAGATGCGATATATTAAAAGGTGCCACCTATAAGTGATTGTTGTGTGAATGGATGTTCAACTGTAATGCAATATTTAATTCTAAAATGCTTTATTTCAAAATAAAATAAAGTTGAATGATTCCAACAGTGTTATTTTCCCCCCTATATTTTAAATTTTATTAATATATAAAAATGTAAAATTAGCTCATTTTCAACTAATTTTTGAGCATATTTGCAGAGCTATGAAACTAGGCTTGATGAAAAGGGACTCTAGATTTATCCTTCCCCTTAACAAATACAGTAACTTTTTATAGGTTCACAACAGACAATTTTTAAATATTTAAAAACTAGTAGTGAGATTTCCTCCTTACCTTGAGAAAAGAAGTTTTGTAATTTTATTTCACCCTTTTATTATTGATGTGATAAAGGGTGAAAGAGCGTATAAGCTTGGACAGAAAAAGTGGAAATGCCAGGGATTGAACCCGAGACTTCTGGATGTGTAGTCAAGAACTCTGGCCACCAGACCACATTATATTAATAAATTTGTAACATTAAACTACTTGCTTTAAAAAGTTGTTTTTGCCATATAAATAAAACATGAATGGAAGAAACAAGTTTATTTATTTGATTGTATATGGTATCTTATTTCACCCACACCCCACTTTTCCTTTTGAAACATTGTGTTGTGTAACAACAGCATAGGCACACATTTCCTTATCAAAGTCAAATCATCCTGTTATAAACATCAATCAACGTTCCTACATGTTATAGAAATCCTGAAATTTTTAAAAATATTTCTTCCAAGCTTGGAAATGTTATGGAATTTCTCATTTTAAAAATCTTTTCCTTGAATATTTTAGGTTGTCCTGGAAATATATTTTCTTTTAAACAAGTCAATAAACCAGGAGGGAACAGGATTAAGTCAGTAGATGAAATTTCCAAGATATCTGAGAAAATTTGTAAGATATTTGAATCCATTTAATTTTTTTTATCAAGGTACTCAAGGTATTCACTAATATAGAACTAAGTTGTATTATTTTCATTTTTATAAATCTTATTTTAGTTTTCTAATTTGCATAAAATAAATTATCATGCACAATATGAACAATGAGAGGTGTATTTAACGTGCACTTTCTAAACCGGCTGATCATAACCGCACACAACTTATAAACTAATTTATATCAAAAACAGACACAACATCCAGCCCACGACCATTAATTCATCACTGTGAAAGGGGAAACCCACATTTCACCAATGATTATTTGCAAGTGAGCTTATGTTTTAATTATTTGAACAACTCATTGTGTCATGGAATACATTGAAAAATAATAAATGGTGTGAAAAGGTGCAAGTGTAAAGGGTTGGGAGCCTCCATTAAATAAAAGCAAATATGTAATGATGTGTATTTCACCATGATTACTTTATACACTTTTCCTGGAGGAATTGTAAAAAATCCTTGAAATGTCCTGGAAAAATTGTCATGATTTTGTGTGGGAACCCTGCCAATGATATGACTTCTCTATAGTAATTTTTATATTCAAAACAATTATTCCTTTAAACTCTCTAAAGTGTCTGGAAAGATGAAAGATTACAAAATAGTAGCAACCCTTTTATTGCACTTATGGCATGAGTAAAATAATTTAGTGAAAGACAATCAAATTAATTCATGTGTAAAGATAGTATGAACTGTTTTCTTCATATTAAATAATAATTTCACTGACACACACTTAACTTAACTAATTTTGTAATGTTTGTGGAAATAGAAAAATTGCTCAAATCTTGGAAAAAAAACAAAAAACAATGAATGATCACTTAAAAGATAAGTCAGGAACATTTTAGGTTTTTGAACTGCAATAATGTTCATATTACAAATAAGCAAGACTGAGCAACTAGCATGCTCTAAATATATCATGCAATTTTAAGCATTACAACATATAATTTTTTAAAGACATTGAAGTCCAGAGAAAGTTAATTTATTAATGATTTAGAAATATCAAGCCAGTTGGCTACCCCCCTCCCCTCCCTTCACTAGCCATTCAGGCTGTACTAGTCATATCTAGTTTCCAATTTATGTATATGATTACTATGTTTAAATCCAATACTTTAGCTCATTCGGTAGCATGCCTGCCTATTGAGCTAAGAGTCCTGGGCTTTATTCCTTTCACATTCATAAATTAACGGCCGCGGACTGTATGTTGTGCCTGTCTTCATCTCAAGTATAAGGCAAATGAAATTACTACAGGCCTAGCAAATCGTTAGCGGAAAATATAAAGCTTGAATAAAAAACTGACCCAGACCAAAGGCTGGAAACAATAATGGATGTAAACATTGCTATGATTAAATGGAACATTGCACAATCTTATGTCAGTGCTAGAAATACGCTTTAATCAAGGTGTCTACCATCCGGGAAAACAGGAATTATTCGGGAATTTAAAGTGTTCAGGTAAAAATGAGAATAAGTTGGGAATTTCTTAAATTAGTTATAGAAAAAAATCAGGGAAAGTATTGTTTTACTCTAAATATGAAATATAATAACCATAAAACAATCCAATCAGAGAGAAATTTATCCACATCAAAATAAAAATGTTTGAGAGCGCTGACCTATTTTAAATACATGACAACCATCTTGCAGCTAGGTCAGGCACGGTAGTGGCAAAGGACGTCATTGGGAAGGGAGAAAGAGCGGGTTTTCACTCTGACCTAATAGAGTATTAATTACACTCACACATCAGGCATACTTGTAGACTATTTTAATACAAATAAAATTAACATGTTTATTTAAATTTTATAACTTACTATTCATAAAAAAGTTAATAAAAATCATGAGGGAAAGAAGGGTGTGACATTCTTTTGAGTCGAGGAATTTTAGAAAATATTACGGGGAAATTAGGGAAAAAGTCAGGAATTTCATTGCTCAAGTTGAAAAAACACCATGTCAATTGAACCAAGAAATTATTTGTGATGTTAAAAATTTTTAAATGTTCATTTCATTAGTAAGCAAATTTTACTCGGATGCTTTTTGAAGTTTTTTTTAGCTAGATTCAGAATGTTTTCAAAGATTTGAAGGAACTTTTCTTCGCAAGTAATCTTGTTACATTGTGCCTATCCCAAATTGGGATTGCTGTTGTAAGGTTTTTTCTCACACAACAGTATTACACTGATGATTATTAGTATGATTTGTTAGTGGGCTTCCCAATAGATTGAATTGTTTTAATATATTTTCATAAGGTCAGAACTTTAGTTATTTATTGAGTTAAAATGATCACCTAGTTTTACTTTAGTTCTCACATTATTTTGTTTTATCAAGCTATAAATAAACCTCTGACATTAATAATTGAACAAGGACATTTTTTATTTTTCCTTAACATTCTTTGGATATATGTTCTATTAATATATTGATATTCATGTATGATTTTTTAGCATCACATCTTACTACCCATTTGGGTTATACGCTCATATCCTTATTGTATGCTGCCGTGCATTTTTCATCTTATTTAGAATTTGTTGACTAGTGTTGTTTACTGATACCAATAGTCAAAGGATTTGTTGGGCATTCAATTGTTTATCAAATTATATGTTGATTTTATTGACATGCAGCACTGTTATACATTTCAGACTTAAAACAAAAATGGGTGCCATTAGACATCGACCTAGCAAAAGGGCGGGGTAAGCGTGATCGCTCGCCCAAATTCAATAAAGAAAGAAATGAACAAGGTTTGTCAAATTTAAATTACTCTTAGATTATTATCTTTCTCCATTGGAAAAAAATATTAGACCTTTAAATTTAGATTTTTTCTTTCAACTAATTATATTGTAACGTTTACTCTTTTTAAATTTGTCCTATATAGTTTATAAGCACCTATATTTTTTCAATAAAACTTAGTCTCTACAATAATAATAATAATAATAATATTTAGCACCACGTCTTACTACCCGTTCGGGTTATATGCTTTAATCTCTACAAAAAAAAAACTGTTGTTAAAATCATGTTGCACAAATTTAGACATTAACTTAGGGCCTATGTACTTTTTTTTGATTAAACATAACATAATAAGTGATTTTATTTTTCTCTCTCTTGCATTCATTACAATTACAAAGGCTAAATTTATATCATTGTGTAAGATTCTAGATTCAATCATTTATCAGATTTGAAATTATGTTTTCCCTATGTAATTATTCAAGCTACTGAAAGTGGAAAATAGAAAATGTCACAAAAGGATTTTTTTTCGATGTTAAGGGCAAACACAGCAGTGTGTGTGCATAGGATACAGGCTACCAATTTACACCTTGTGTGTTTTGCTTAGTGAATCTTTCATTAAATACAGATTTGGTCCCTAGGGGAAAAAAGCTAAAATTTAATCAATTTCTAATTATTTTTTTCTAATTATTGGAATCTTAAGGTTCTTCTATATGTTTTACTCTGAAATTTTTTTACTACAGAAAACTCCACCAAGATGTGATGCCTAATTCAGGCTGAACAATGTATAGTAGCCCCATGGCTTCTTTGGTGCTGACTGACAGCTCATAGCTGACTTTTGACAGTCAACATTTAGGTATAGACCTAAATTTTGACTGTCAAAAGTGACAGCTGCTAAACACATGTTTTTGCAGATCATATGATTCGGCGTAGGGATACATAATTTGGTCTGGTAACTTTTCAAAGCTGTCAGTCAGCACCAAAGAAGCCGTGGGGCTACTGTATCTAGACACTAATTCAGTTTATTATAATTGGGGCTAGCATACACTTTTAATGCACTATCACAACCTTAGTCATTCCCAACCCCCAGTTTTTATTTTATCACTAACTTGTTATTTAACAGATGTCCTTACAGTATAGTTCTATATAAAGTAGATACTACAGTATAACTATTTGTGTCTTGTAATATAATTTGTTACATATACTGTTTGCTGTGATGTTCAATAATTTTCCCATCCAGAAGGCAGTGTAAACTATGTGGATACAATTATCTGAGCAAACTAAAGACACATCAATCGAGGAGTTTGTCAACATCTTAGGAATTTTATGTTGTTACTTATTATGTGTTACAATTATGTTTGCTTTATAAATTTCAGGGGGCGAGTTTAACAATAGGGATGAGAATGAGACCAACTGGAGAGGGTTAGAGAATGATAAGGGTGGACCACCGCACTACTATCGAAACTCGAGAGGGGGCACTGCTCCCAGACACAGAGGTAGAGGGGGTGGTCGTGGTGGAGGTAGGCCAATAGGACGAGGGGGCTACAGGAAAAGTAGCTCCTCTCATGCGGACTCTGACTATCCAGACTACCCTACCGAATACTCGCAGGTAAGAGAGAGCAATACCATTTTAATTTTTCATTCTAGACATATTGGCAGATTATTAACATTCACTATATTTTTTACATTACTTGAGGAACTAATGATAACTTCCACATTTAAAAACACATGCGCATTGCACATGCACTTACAGGAAATAATGTGATGCTATTTTCCATAAGTGTGTGCATTAATCTACTTAAACCTTGGTATATTTTATTCTCTAACATGTTATAGGAAAGTACTTAAAAGTATAATACCACTACGCTAAACTTCACTACACTAAGTTTACACTAAATAAACATATTATATAAAAGATTTAAAACATAAACGTAGACTACGTTGGTGGATTTACAATCTGACTTTGGAAAATTCACAGGCTGGAAATGGGGAATTTTCTGTGGTAACGGGATGGGAAGAAGAAGTACTTTGAAATTTACCGTGAAAACCTCTTAACACTTTTTGAGGTATATTTTTATTATAAGGTACAGGGAAGAGGGATTGTAACAAATAAAAGGAACAAGCACAACTTTTACAATGAAAAGAACTAGATTTGGGCCACTCGAATCTTCGAATCCTCAAATCCACAGAATCCTGACAAGTATTCGAGATTCGGTGTTTTACTGGATTCAATGATCGAATCTGTCACTTCATAAACAAAGCATAATATGTTGAATTCAAAAATTACTTATTTAGGCCTACTTGAAAAGCACAACTTAATCCGTAATATTTATTTTGTCGGACAAAAGAGATAAACATTAATAAAATCTTCTTTAAAAAAATAAAAAAATATTAGGTGTGGAAAATCCTACGTGCCTTGTATCCTACCCTCCCCTCTATGAGAAACTTGGACTTGACCGTTTCGGCACATGCTCACTTATAAACTTTCACCTCACGAACAATCTTGTAAATATTTTAATAAACACATTAAAACTCTTCAAAAACTGAAAATCAAAACTATTATTACAAATAAACTCGAAATAAATTAAACAAATCATGTTTTTTTAACAGAAATAATAACCCATTACACACGATACAAAGTCGGCCGCCATGACGTATATGTTTAATCGCCCGAGTGATGATTAAAATAAAGATACTGTTAATTCTTACTACCCAACTGGTTTTAATTATCTACAACTATGTAAAGAGCCCCAATTTATTGCATACGATCCTTAAGTTAGATATTTTGTTGGGTTTCATGAAAAATAAATACTGTCAACAGTCAGACAGCGATAAAACTGTTTATTTATCCCTATCGACCTACGTATCGTATATCGATTGTTTGTTTAAAATCGATTCAGGTAATCTGATCACTTAGTAAGCGCTCTCGAGTTTTAAGAATCAAATAACGA
Organism: Timema shepardi; assembly: GCA_902151425.1. Lineage (NCBI taxonomy): Eukaryota > Metazoa > Arthropoda > Insecta > Phasmatodea > Timematidae > Timema > Timema shepardi. The sequence continues at coordinate 120,207 of CABFVX010001311.1, read as the reverse complement.
CTTGCTAATCCATTATTTATTTTTAACTTAGTTTCTATTTTTTTTTTAAAATATGTTATTGAAGTAATTGTAGAAATATTCAAACGTAGTCCTGCCTTATAAAATGGGAATGAACATATTGTAGTCGAAAATATGTTCGTGTTTTAAATAGAATGTATTCTCAGAAATCGATATATCGCAAGAATCGAATATATTTGTTTTCTACGCAAAAATTGATAATGGATATAAAAGAAAATAATAATAAAACATACTTAAGCATTATTGAGTTCAGTATTTCCAATGTATGTTTAATTGCTAAGTATGTTGTTTTAGTCTTTATTTAAAATATCCGTTTGTATTTTTATTTTTGCTATCTTAATACAATAAAATATCCTTTAATGATGATTAAAGTTAATCAAAGGATATATAGGCCTAATCTGTTTATTTCACATGTTTTTTAGAAACTTAACCCATTCTAACAACACTTTTAAAATAACTAAAAGACACTCAAATTTTGATTGATTTGATTTTTAAACAATAATATGAGTCTAGATTGTTCAATTTGGCTGGACTTAAACCTGTATTTTGCGAGGGGGGGTTAGGGTTGATCAAAATTGAAAGCATTATTGAAATAAACCATAATTCACAGCTTAGGCCTATATTGTGTAATGTGGGTCTATTTGTAAATCATTAAAATATATAACGATTTTTGCTAGGATTCGGATTCGAGATTCGAAAATAAAATGTAGATTCGGATTCGAGAAATAGTGGATTCGACCCATCTCTAAAAAGAACACAACTCACACTTTACATTGCTGCCACTGGACACAGATGCAAGGGCTGCCTTATGAAGAAAATTGATTCGGGGTGTCTACCATCCGGGAAAATCAGGGAAAACTGGAATTAGCCGGGAATTTGAAGTAATCAGGAAAAAACGGGAATAAATCGGGAATTCGGTAAATCACAATAAAAATTCGGGAAAATGATATTTTACTCAAAAAATGAAATACAATAATCAGTAAATTATGTATTTTGTTTGTTTGTAGCTGTATAATATATTTTTAATTTCTAGTAAACACTTTTAATTCAAATTTTAAAACTTATTAAATTATTATTAATACAAAAAATATTAATATAAAAACAAGGGGGGAGGGAGGCGGCGATTTAGAAGGATGTGACTTTTTTTTAGTCGGGAATTTTAGGAAATTATCAGGGAAAAGGTTGGGGATTTCATTGGTCAAGTTTAGTAGACACCATGTTGATTGTTACCACCAAATTTCTTGTGCCAGGCTTCATTTTATCAAAACTCATCAGGATGAAATGTGAAACATGCAACACAACGTCCTAAAAGAGCAAATCACAAAACACAAAAGTGATATAAAAAAAAAGAAATTGGTAATTATTTATAGTATACATAGAGATAGAAACATTCAAAATGAATGATTAACATGTCCTTAACATTGTCTTATTTTGAACTAGGATATTAAGGGGGATTTTTTTAATTTATTTTTTTCTCTAATCCGAATGTAGGATTTATTTGTATTCAGAATTTAGATTAGAATACAAATTGTAGTGAGATTCATATTCAAAATTTTCAAGCTTTGACATGTGTTTAAACTACAGCTGTGCTCAATATATGAGAAATATTTAATATTATTTTACTGTTACAATTATGCTTAAAAGGACTTTGGCCATACACACATAGACCTATTTTCATCAATTAAAGTAAGTTATATTACTTGTTAATGCATATGTTGTGTGTTAATGCATTGGAACTCTGTTCCACACTCCCTTTCATATACATCGCAACAGGCAAGAGGTCTACGTGTGAATAACATTTGTGGGAATCTCCTAGAATTTTAACTGTTGGAATAGGACACACATTTTAGCTACTCTTTGAATATACTCACATTTTTTAATAGTTTTGAACATTATCTTTATCTCATATTTTTAATTCGTGTTTTATCTTTATTAATTTTTAATTTTGTGGAGCTCTGTAATTTAATCAATTGAATATGAGATTCACAATCTTAAACCCTCCCTCTAACACCTACAAAAAAGAAACACTGTTACTTGCTATTATTCGCACATGACCTTCCTGTTTCTATGAGTTAATCAATGCTCTTGAGACCGTGGTTATTTGCCAGATTAACTTGTGAGGTTTTCGCTAACACCACAAAAACACACACAGCTGTGTTTGATGAGTGGCGTTTGAAAGTAGGCCTCCAACAATTGTGACCATCTATAATGTCTTATATTGTAGATCATTATATACCGTATTGGCCCTAAAATAAGTTGCATTTTTTTTCCAAGAAACAGCTCTCATAAAACTCTAATGTGGCCTATAATCGCACTCTTAGATAATACACATTCAATGTTGTACCTATTGGATATGCATGTTGTTAAATCGATATATCTCACCACCGCTATATAAAAATAGATGAACCATGACAGTTGGCAAGGTTATTTAAAAATAGATGAACCATGACTTTTGGCAAAGTTATTTAAAAATATATGAAGAATTACTATCGTATTTGTGTGTACAATATTTGAGTCATAATGGCTGCAAAATAAAATTATTTTTTCAGTGTATTCTATCAGCAATATACACTCTTGGTAAAGTAAGTTTTAAATATTTCTAGTGAGATTTTGTTTCAGTATGTTGGTCAACATTTATTTTAATGTGAGAACAATAACTTAGTATGCGTATTAAATGTTCAACAATTATTCTCTTGTGAGAACAATAATTTAGTGTGTGTATTAAATTCGGAAGTGCAACATGACGAATCATGTTGAGAAAAGAGCGGGTTAAAGCAAGGGAATAAAATGTGAACAACTTATCTTTTTTTTCCAAGCGATTTAATTTCGAGTATGAATAACTTACTTTTTTATTTCCAAGTGACATCATTTTAAGTGTAAATATTGTGAGTTTTTTCTATGAAAGTTATTTTATTCAAGTAACCTAATTTTAAGTGTAAGCACCTACCATTACACAATTTCTATTTTCATAATGATTTAATACACTGATCATATTTAAGTGGGAATATTGTTTTTTCTCTAAAAGTTGTCGAAAATTTAGGGTGCGGCCTATTTTCAGGTCAATACGGTATTCATAAATGTATCTAGCTCGAGAAATTAAGTATTTGTAAGACTGATAATAATATTTTGAGATGAGAACTAATAGCACTTGAAACTGGGGTAATAAGACTGGATTTTCAATTCCTTAATCTTGTTTTATGTTGAATTACATGTGTGTATAAGTATTTCAGCATTAATTATTTAAAATAGGGACCCTTGAATTCTCAAACATTTTGATTTTTTCTTTCTTTTAAATTTTGAATTGTAATTTTTATTGTAGCTTTAATATACCTTAATGATGATTCAGACTAATTATAACCATGGGAAAAACTTAACATACCAGATCCTAGACTATTAATTGGACACTTAACTTAATGAAGGAATAGTATAGAAAAAAAAGGTTCACATTTAGTTATTATTTCTATTTTTTTTTATCATTTATAACCCGCCTCAGTGGTGTAGTTGGCTAACGCGTTTGTCGTGAAGAGCTCGACTGCTGAGGATGGAGAGATCGAGGTTCGAATCTCGTTCGGGTGAACTGGGGGTTGTTTTTCCTAAATGGTTTTCCACTCTCCCTCCATGCAAATGCGGGTTCACTTCCTCTAATTCAACCTTCCCAATTCATAATCCATTAGAGTATTAGTACTTAAAGCGTATAACCCGAACGGGTAGCAAGACGCGGTGCTAAATATTATTATTAATTTATCATTTATATTTATATTTACTCTTTTGTTCATAATTGTTTCCAAGATTCAAATTCGAGATTTGGGATTCATAGAAAAAAAATTGAATTTTTAAAATGGTAGATTTGGCCCAAACTTTAAGATATACCTTTGCTTGAGTAATATAAAATTTATATTACAACAAAGGACTAGTTCCATTATTAATAACAAAAACCTCAACTTCTATATTTGTTTGTTTTTAAAATAGTTTAATAAAAATGCATAGTTATTTTTTCCGTGCACTGCTTCTCATTACTTGTTCTTATTAACAGTGCACCCAGAAAATTAATTGGGGGATAGGGGAAGAGTCAATTAAGCCCATAGCAAGAAGTAAATTTCAGGTAAAAGACAGGTTAAGGGAGTACCGCTAAATTTATACAATACTCTTTAGTTCATGCTGGAATGAAGGCTGAAGAAAATTGAGTGCTTGTTCAAAAAAACCGTTTTATTCCAAACTCTGAATTTATTTTAATAACATTTGTTCTTTATAAATAGCTAATTACAATTTTCATATGTGTAAAGGATTTTATAAATTTCATAGATTTTTCTTTTTCACACCGCATCATACTATCCATTGGGCTATACGCCTATGTAATAATTACACTAATGGTTTAGGGATTAGATAGGTTTAATTCAGATAAAGTGCACCCCCGTTTGTATGGGAAACAAAGTGGAAAACCATTTAGGAAAAACCACCCTCAGTGCACGTGACTGGGATCGAACCCGGATCTTTGCCAGTTTAGTCCAACACAAGAGTAGCGCGTTAGAACATGCAATCATCAAAGTGGGTTTAAGAGAAATTAAAAGTTTGTGGGATTTTTTTAAAGTATTTTTATAGATGTTAAGTATTACTGTTAGAAATAAATTTTAATTAATCATAGAACTCAAGCTGGATTTTTTGAAGTCTCTAGGATACTATGCCTCAATGCGACGACTAGCCAGCCCTGGTAGATTTACCGGTTCAGATACCAGTCTGATCAAAGTTACTTAGTCTTCACTTGATGCAAAATTGGGTCTTCGAGGGATTCTGAAGTCTTTAAGTGTAGTCCCATGTGTATTAACCATTAACTTGTGTTGAGGGTTTTAAAAACTATAATGTACTTAATCATCAGGATAGTGATGTTTCTTTTTTGTACATTTTATAAAATAGTAAATAAGACATTAATTAAAAATCAAGCTGCCTTGACTTGACACAATTATTTGAACCTATTATTGTTGTGCATTTCCAACGGGGATTTATAAGGGCAATTTTTTTTATGAACATGGGGATGTAGGCCTGTTGAATATTAAGTTCTATGCCTTGTCTTCTTTGCTCTGTATTGTAGTTCTTCCTAACATGTTTACTAAAATTATTTGTGGTATTAGACTGGTAGTTGCACATTCAAACATTTACACTACTAGGTAGGAATGAGAGATGTAGTAAATGTACCCACACTTACATAGAGGTCAATAGTATATGGTATAAGTCGAGGTTTCTACATGTAAAATATGTGCAACATCTTAGTATATTCTTCCAAAATATAATTACCTCATAAAGATTAAAAAAATATTTTTCTTATTAACATCTTGGGAGCTCCCAAAACCTAAGGCAACTATGCCACACCAATCTTGAAGAGACCTTAGAAACATTAAGGATCATTGCTATGACAAAATATGTAATATGTTTTTATTTATTTACTACTTTTGTAATAAGAGTAGTTGTGCCATATAGGAACAGTAGTCATTTCACTGTGTAGTGCTGTCAGTTTTACTTTAAGCACACTTTTCTCAGATAATCACATACTTTTAAGTTTGTCTTTGGAAAACAGGGTGTCCAGCATAAAACTTCACTTTACTGAACTGTGTTTGCTTAAACTGTGTTGAGTCTTTTGGTAGACACCTTGTATTATACTCTCTCAGAAGGTAGGCTAACTCAAACATATTTGTATCCCATTTTGTTCGCACAAAGCTTCCACATTTTTTAAAGGGTTATATTATTTATAATGTTTTACAGTTAAAAATTTAATTGATTTGAGCTGCTTTTATTGAAATATATGTTATTTCTGCAGATGTCACACTTTTAAGACACAAGTTTGTGTTTGAATTTCAACTTAAGACCGTTCTGTAGTAGTTAGTCCAAAATAATACTTTGGATGAAACTCTAATAAGATTATTGGTAAACATATGTTTTTCTTGAAGTCCAAATTAATTCAAACTGATCTATCTAAGATACTAAGAAAATAGTTATGTTCTGTGATTATAAAATGAATTAGTGCTTGATGGCTTGAAAATGTATAACAAGACCGTGTAGAAACACTGCAATAATGTAAAGTAAGTGATAGTGAAGGAAGTCAACCTTAAAAGATAGTTAGGCTAGGATTTTATAGAAACAAACACTCGTCACTTCTTTTCTTCTGAAACTTTTTATACGTTACAATTCTCACTTCTTCACACTTCCACATTCACAGATAGTTTTAAATTATTGGGAATATTCCTTTTTCATATGAAGACACATTTAAAACACACAAAACACAAAGAAAGAGATGCCATGGACCTTAAAATTGGACCAAAAATTTAAAACTAGTTTATAACACATCTTTCTTTGTGTCTGTGTGTATCATCCTAGTTTAAGAAGAATACCAGCTAAAATTATTTACCTGGAAACAGAAGCTTTAACTTGAGCCTAAGGTAATAATAAATTATTTAAAAATATGGGCATCTTAACTAAAAATGCCAATATCCGTAAATAAAAAATTAAATAAACACTATTAAAATCATAAAATAAAATAAAGGGAATAAAGTATATAAAGTATAAACAAATTCTAACTTACCAACATTCAGGTTGATAACCTCAACCCAAATTCAAACATAATGTCAGGATTAGTCTAGACTAAAAAAATTAATAAAAAGAAATATATGTTATGGATAGGGACATGTAAAATTCACATTTGCGATAACGCATATTTATACACGAATTCTATTGTTTTCACACAATTAAAATGAATTCAAGCTTTTTCTCTAATAAACACAATTTCCTTGTAATTTGGCAAACACCACATCATGCAATATCATTTTAAATACGGTAACACTGGCAATATCGCTATGCCAGGGCTACAATTAACACAGATGGTATCACTTTTTTCTTATTTTATAGGTATAAAACGGATCACAAGAAAAATGTGTGTTTTCAGGATATTTAGATGGGTTTTTTCAAAGGTTAAAATGAAAAATCATAATTACTTTTACACACTACAATACTTAAAGTTCGATAGATTGATTCTTTGTTTTCAGATTTTTAAAGATTTCATGCTAGGTTCAAGCAAGGACATTAATATATATGGATGATAAAAATAATAATAATATATGGACCTTGCTAAGTGCCGTCATGTTTGGCAAAATTATATATTCCTAATTTTTTATTCCCTTCTCCTTATTTGATAGTAGTTTAGTCTTCTTCGATAACATGTTTCGGTGTCGTTATGATTTGATCCAAACCAAAATTATTAATCGATTATTTCAATACTGCTATTTGTAAGACTTGAAGTTAAAAAGATAATGAAATATCGAGTTTGATATTACCATGTGTGAAATGCTTTGTATGTATTTATATTTGACCTTCCTCCGAATATGTTAATAATAAATTAAATACACACAGTTTTACACAGTTTTATCCTAGTTTTTTTTAAAGATAGTAAAGTGATTCGTATTTACATAAATAATATTGCTTTCAGCTTTCATTGGTTTTTGCGAAAAATAACACCAATTTTCCATTGAAAATAACTTCACATTTTACATGTCTATAGTTATGGACCATAAAATAGGATCGAAAATTTAAAACTTGCCCATGACATTTTTTTTTTTATGTTTTGTGTTTTAAACGTGACGTCTTAATTATGAAAAAAGAATATTTCCGAAAATTTAAAACTATGTGTGAATGTGGAAGTGAGAGTTATGAAGCGTAAAAAGATTAAGAAATGAAGAGTGAAGGGAGAAGTTGGTTTTTATCCAGGTCTAACCTAATTAACTATCCTTTAAGGTTGGCTTCCTTCAATATCAATTACTTTACATCACTGTACAATATTTCTACACTTTCATATTATACACATGTTCTTTGATTGATTTAGAAAAGTGGTATAATGAAACTTTTTACCAATTAGGTTAAAACAACATTTTGAATTAAAAATAAAACCAAATATTGACTGAGTTAATTTACTTTAACAATAATTATTGAACTATACTTTAAAACAAACTAAAGGCTTAGTTCTCATCTCCCAAACCAAATATATTTTAGTTTGTGTAGCCAAAAATGCATTAATACATTTTTTCATGTGAAATTATTTTGAACTGTATTGTTCATTGTTTATAATGTATTTATGTTTTGAATTGTTTATTGACCTGCATATATATAATATATAAATACACACTTCTATTAAATAGCTTCGTAATTATACTTTGAGCAAGCAATGCTTGTAGCAGCTTAAGTGCAGTTTTCTATTGTGCTAGGAGGTAGAGAAATAAATGGAATGGCTATTAAAAGAGTTTTAATTGCAACTGATAAGAACAGTGGCCGTGTGGCACATTTTATTACAGCCAGGTAGCTAGCTATTGCAGATCATCTAGACGGCTACTAGCAACTGCCTGTGTAATTTTATCAGTGTTAATTTTTTATTTTTGTAATGCAGGTTAACAAATTTAATGGCTCGGATACTCCAACCTTTATGTTGCCATTCATGGGGACCTTTTACTATGACAACAGTACGTACATACGCATGGATCAACCCAAACTCAAGGAGACCATAAGGAAACAAATGTAAGTGAACTCCTAAAGCCACCATTTTGTTATTTTGTAAAGTTATTGAATATCTTAATCCAAATAAACTTCCTAGCTCTCAGACATATTTGTATTCCTATTTGATGTATTGCATTTCCAAAACGTCAATCAAAGCGCAGAATAAATAGTATGATAATAAATCGGTACACTTGGGTAGGCCCGAAAAAAAAATCAAGACACATATACAAAATGAAAGTAAAGCAAACTGATTTTATGTTAATCAATTCTTTAAAGATATGACAAGTAAAAATAAAGTATATTTATGTAGTTTTAAAGAATGTGTGTGGCCATTCTTTATTATGTAATGAGTGTACATTAACACTTGCATATTATTATTATTTTCATGGTACTGTGAAAAAGTTTGTCATCAACACGAGAGTGCTTAGTTTCAACAATAACTTGTAATTTTATATTATAACAGCCTATGAAGTCCACACAAGAGAAAGAAGCCATTACCTAGGATCATATTGACTATTGGAAAATTTAATTTTTCGACTACCATTAATCTTTAAAGAATGTTTCACCAGATAAGCATAGATTTCAAATGTTATTTTATCATAAATGAATTCGATTGAGACTTTTAAAAAAAACTTGAAATTTGTAACACACATAGCTTACATATTTAACAAATAACGGAACTATATATTTAAAATCTAAACCTCTGACCTACCTCAAATGGAACTACTTTAATTCTATAATAATTTTAGTGAGTTATTTGTTGTTATTAGCACATGACCTTCCTGTTTCTATGAGTTAAACTATGCTCTTGAGACCGTGGTTGTTTGCCAGATTAACTTGTGAGGTTTTCGCTAACACCACAAAAACACACACAGCTGTGTTTGATGAGTGGCGTTTGAAAGTAGGCCTCTCAACAATATCATTAGAAGGCATTAAAGGTTGTCATAAACACATCACTCTGATACATACATATAATGGTCTTAATATTATGTTATACATGCAAATTGCTCTCCCAATAAGTTTAGCTTTTTTGACCTGAAGACTGAGGATGGGGTATATTTTACCTTGTCTGTGTTCTTGGGCCATGGATTAGTTTATTTGTGGGGCTCTAGAGCACTGTTTTGTAAAGAGGATGATATGACAACATGGGGAAATTGACAACATTATATAATAATGTACAAAATTATTATCATTTTATTAAAAGGGGAGGTGGGAGGTCTTACAAAGTAAACTTTTAATCACACATCAAACTAAGCCTCTATGTAAAAAAAGATTGGGAGACACTGCTTTAGAATATACTAATATAAAATTGAAAATAGAGCTTGCTGACTTTGAAAATCGGTTGAGTTACATTTTATGATCTGATCGTTATGTTTTTATAGATTTAAAAAAAAATCTGTTAAATGTAATACAATTTTTGCACTTAATTTGAATGTTGCATGTTCTCATGAATGTAAGGTAACCTTTCTCACCAATTTAAATGGTTTAGATCATTGGTTTCCAAACCTTTTAAATGGTATACAACCCCAACAATTTCCATAAGTTGTAGTACCGTCTAGATAAAGCTGAATATTTACTATTTCAGTACATTTTTATTGGTAGTCAGGGAAACAATAACACAAACTACATGCCTATATTCCATTCACCGTAGACTTCTGAAAGGCCTTTTTCCTTACCATAAATCTATTATATAGTAGGATATTGATAGGAAAAAAGACCTTTCAGAGAGTAATTCCTACTGTGAATGGAATATACACCATCTGTCTGAACTAGAATCAATGTAGCCACCCATTCAACTAATGTTAACTCTGTTGTAATATATATATATAAGGTTTAATGAAGCCTTATAATTTACGACTTAGATTTGCTGGCTTTGTTTGGCTTGTCATGGCGTACCACCGGGATTGTAAACATCACCCACCAGTGGTACACATATTAAAGTTTGGAAGCCACTGTTTTAGATCGTTATCATGTATATTAAACTTAAGTTTTGCCTTCAAAACTTCATGTCTAAGTAGATTTTGGTAGAAACACTGTGATGATTTTGATCATTTGTATGTTTCATTGGTTTAGCTAATAAATTTTACTTAAAAATCATATCAGAGATTGCATTCTTGCTATAAAAGAATTCAAAAACTGTACTATGGTCTTAGTTTTGTGCAAGAAAGCCCTTCTTTTGAAAGTGATGATGAATTAATGTAATATTTCATTAACAAACATAAATTATTAGAAACCTCAAACATTAATGATAAAATGGATATGTTTACAAAATAATATTCTCAAAACTTGTTCAAATGTGAAACACTTAAATGGTTTGTATTGTGTGATGATAAAATTGATATCTTTACAAGAGCATATTTTCCGAACTTTTCTGAATTTGATTCACTCCATAGGTGTGTACTGTGTTGTTGAATTTAAACAACGTTTTAAATTACAAGGAATATAGATGGCTAATGTTATGTTACACATTAAATAGCAAAATAACTTTTAATGTGACATTTAACTTATGCTTCTCAGAAATTATTAACAATTTTATGCTTATCAGAAACCTATTCAAAAATATGGAAAACATAAAATAATATGTCATAGGGGATTGTATAAATTTGATTTGATAAGCTTCATTCATAAGTTGTAAAAAAATCACACACACCATAAAACTCTCTTTTAATTAATAGATAGAATTTTATTGGCATTTTTATTAGTGGCAGGAAATAAAATGAAAGTGGCAAACAACTAGTATAATAAGCAATCACATCCCTAGATACAGTTGGGAGGGGGAGTATTGGTCGGTGATAGACTACTTCCTCATAGTCAAAGAAATGAAATGGCAGACCATAAACATCAAGGTGATACCAAGTGTATCCTTAGATAGTCACAACGGGTGCGGGTGAAAGACATAAAAGGATAGGAATGTAGGAGAAAAGTAGCAAACCAAGAAAAGGGGGTCGGATGCTAAATATTGAGGAGGAATGAAAGCTGTACCCAAGAAAGGAAAACAAGAAGCTTAATGCCTTAGAATGAGATTCAAAATTTAGAGGTGGAATGGGAAAGGTCTAAGGAAAGTTTGTAAGAGCTGAAGATGTATGTGGGAGGACAAATAATAAGAGGAATTGGAAGGAGACACCTTGCCGAACTACAGGATGAAGGAAACATTGAAGGCAGATAAACAACCATTAAATCATAAGGAGTTTTATAGGTGGTAAAGAGGTTAAAAAAAATCACCATCTTATAAATTCACACCTAAATGATCAATTATGATAGGGTGGGATAAAGTAACCTCCCTTCCAAACCTTCCAAGACCTAATGACCATGGTGGAAGATAAAATTGTTGGCATTTGAAGCCAGTCTTCCTTATAGAGAGGGTGTTAAAGTTCTGCTTTTAAATGTTTATTGTGTATTAAGAAATGTGTACTTAGTTCTTGTGTTTGACTAATCAGCAATAAGTGTCATTTGTGACGACTAGCATACAGCCAACTTTCTCTTTCTAGGTTTAGTTTCTCCCCTTAACGGTACCCTCCAGCTTGTTCGCAGCTAGGAAGGGGGTTAGAGTGAGGTAGCTCAGGTAGCCTGTGACTGAATGACTAAGATAAGCCTGGCTGGACTCAGTGAATGGTTGTATTACTGGAATTTACTCTTAAAGAAAATAAAACCTAATTGAAGGCATTTTATATTATTTCTTTTATACACTTTTTTATCTTATTTATAACATGAACTTTATTTACTGACCAATCATATCAGCACATGAATTACAAACTAGCTTACTCTATAACAGTCACAACAAATAAACACCCCTGCTGTAAAATCATCTCTGCGAGAAAAAAGTCAAAATTTTATAAATTATAATTTTATCGAATGTGCATGGAATCAAACCAAATACACTTAGTTGAAAATAAGACCAAATAATAAAATGAGTATCAAATTATTTAAAGGAAGTTAGATAATTGAATACACACATATTGTTTGGTGAAGAGACAAAAGATTTAAAGTATATTTTGTGTTTTTCAGTGACAGTTGGATATCAGTGAGACTCTTAAAAAAAACTTCTAACAGTATAATCCACAATGAATACATAGTTAATAAATAATGGAACTATATATTTAAAATCCAAACCTCTGACCTATCTCAAATGGAACTACTTTAATCCTATAATAATTTTAGTGAGTTATTTGTTGTTATTAGCACATGACCTTCCTGTTTCTATGAGTTAAACTATGCTCTTGAGACCGTGGTTGTTTGCCAGATTAACTTGTGAGGTTTTCGCTAACACCACAAAAACACACACAGCTGTGTTTGATGAGTGGCGTTTGAAAGTAGGCCTCTCAACAATATCATTAGAAGGCATTAAAGGTTGTCATAAACACATCACTCTGATACATACATATAATGGTCTTAGTATTATGTTATACATGCAAATTGCTCTCCCAATAAGTTTAGCTTTTTTGACCTGAAGACTGAGGATGGGGTATATTTTACCTTGTCTGTGTTCTTGGGCCATGGATTAGTTTATTTGTGGGGCTCTAGAGCACTGTTTTGTAAAGAGGATGATATGACAACATTATATAATAATGTACAAAATTATTATTATTTTATTAAAAGGGGAGGTGGGAGGTCTTACAAAGTAAATTTGTAATCACACGCACACAAAAAAATTCTGTATTTACTAAGCTCTCTACAAAAAAGGTGCCCTTAACTAATTTGATTTAGATGTTTCATACTAAGAGCATCCCAATATGAGGTGTTTCCAATTAATCCTCCACGAAAAAAAAAAGTTTGGGCGACATTGCTTTACAATGTACTATTATATAACTGAAATTTGAGCTTTCTGACTTTGATAAATAGTTGAATCTCATTTTAAGAATCAGTTATAATGTTTTTCTAAATATAACTTAATCTCGTTTTAATGACTTTCTAGATATAAATTGACTTGTTAATAAATAGTTGGTAAAGTACTAAATCTAGATTTAAAAAAATTAATGATTTTGATGGACGACAAAGTTTTAATTGTTTTTAAACAAATAAAACTAGATATAAGAAAAAATCCTGATTTGATTTACTTATAACTCCATCACAAAGATTGCAAAGACAAGTTCCGAAATCCAAAAACAATATTCACAACAAAAGTGTTAAATACAATACAGTTTTTGCATTTTTTTGAATATTACATGTTCTCATGAATTTAAGCTGACCTCCCCCACCAATTTTGACCAATAGCTCCCAAACATTTGAATGGCATACAACCCCATTAATTTCCATAATTTGTAGTACCACCAAGATAAAGCTGAATATTTACTATTTTAGTACATTTTTATTGGTGGTTAGGGAAACAATAACATATGCCTACATCGTCTGTCTGAACTGGAATCAATGTTGAAATTGTAAACACCACTGGTAGAACGCAAACCACAGTTTGGAAACCGCTTTTTTAGATCATTGTCTTGTATATAAAACTTAGGGTTGCCTTCAACAATTCATGATTAAATATGTTTTGGTAGAAACACTGTGATGACTTGGTAAATTTGGATCATTTGAATGTTCCATTGGCTTTGCTAATGAATTAGAAAATATTTCTTTACCTAAAATAAGAACAGAGACTACAATTTTGTTATCAATGAATGCTAAAACTGTTTTAAGGGCTAAGTTTTGTGCCAGACATATCATTAACAAACACATAAATTATTAACAACCTCACATATTAATGATAAACTTGAAATCTTTGCAAGATCATATTCTCAAAACTTGTCCAAATATGAAACATTCAATAGGTTTGTACTGTGTTGTTGAAATTAGATAGAGTTTTAAATTACAAGTAATGTAGATGGTTATGTTATGTTATGTTATGTTACTCGTTAAATAGCAAAATAACTTTTAAAGTTGCATTTAACTAATGCTTCTCGTCAATTTATTAACAATTTTATGTGTATCAAATACCTATTCAAAAATAAATAAAACACAAAATAATGTCGTAGGGTTATTTTTTTAAAAATGTTTTTGTAAGTTTCAATAATAACTTTTAAAACAAATCATTCACCATGAAAATCCTTTTTATTTAAAGAATATTTTTTTATTAGCATTAATATCAGTGGCCAGAAATAAAATGAAAGTGGCACACAACTAGTATAATAAGGAAAGATAAAGCATAAAATCACTAGATACAGTTGGGAGGGGTAGTATTGGTCGGTGATAGACTACTTTCTCATAGTCAAAGAAATGAAATGGCAGACCATAAACATCAAGGTGATACCAAGTGTATCATTAGATAGTCACAACGGGTGCGGGTGAAAGACATAAAAGGATAGGAATGTAGGAGAAAAGTAGCAAACCAAGAAAAGGGGGTCGGATGCTAAATATTGAGGAGGAATGAAAGCTGTACCCAAGAAAGGAAAACAAGAAGCTTAATGCCTTAGAATGAGATTCAAAATTTAGAGGTGGAATGGGAAAGGTCTAAGGAAAGTTTGTAAGAGCTGAAGATGTATGTGGGAGGACAAATAATAAGAGGAATTGGAAGGAGACACCTTGCCGAACTACAGGATGAAGGAGCAGTGGTGGAGAATAACAAAGCATCCATAAGAAATTTTAAGAATATAAATGAGACAAAGGAAGAGTATATGAAGAAGAAGAAGTAAAGAGTAAAGCTGATGATAAGGGAAGCAAGGAAGGATAATAAGGTAAAAGTCCCATTCATGGACATGTTAAGTGATGCAACAACGCTATTTTAGTTTCATTGTCTTAAATATAAAATTATACTGTTTTACTTGTTGCATTGATTAGTCAATAATGAACAGTTAAGCACTTATTGCAGTGAATTAAATCATATTAATACATTCTACACAGTTATACCATTTCAAACTAGTTACATTTGCACAATCTTCATTTTGCCATAATTTACATGACAAGCACTGAATCACAACTTTTTCAACTGATTCTTGACATATTTTGCCGAACCAGCGTTCATTGTTAATGACTTTCCTAATTTACTTGGCATAACAAATATGTCCATTACTAGTACGTTTACATTATGCATACATTGATATAAATTATAGAAGGGATGTGAAAGGAAGTAAGAGGGAAGGTGATATATATCCAGGTAAGAAACAGGAAAAAAGACAAAAAAATAGAATTGTAGATGAATAAATAAGAATGATGAAGTCATGAGAAAAAAAAAACAATAGATGTGGTATTTTGAGACGATGTTCAACCTGAGAGTGGACCAGAGGAGCACGAAGAAATAACAGAAGAGGATGAAATAGGTCCCACATGAAAAGGAGTGGAGGATGTATTAAAGAGGATGAAACAAAGAAAATCATTGGATGGGAACATAGCTGACTGTGGAAATAATAATAGTTGTAGGAGAAATAGGTACACAATGGTTATATAGGATGCTGACAGTGAGACCAGGAGCCTGGAAGGTGGGAAATATATAACAATTTTTTAATAAAGGAGACAAGAATATATATACATAGAATGTGCCACTGTATGAAAATATACTGAAAAAAAAAAATAAGAAAGAAAATAGAAGGAAGGTGGAGAGAGGAAGGGCACAGATTCAGGGAACAGAGATCTACAATATACTTGATCCTTGCTAAATGGCTGATGGAAAGGGGGTATCTATCACATGGTGGCTACAGACAGAAAAAACCTGCAAAAGTCAGGGAATTTTTGGATGACAGGGAAATAGAAGGGAATTTAACTAAAAATAATGAAAAGTCAAGGAATTTAAAAATATGTCTAAACTATCCCATTAATTTTGCAACTAGACACTAAAACAAAAGTTAATAATACCTAAATAAAATAACATTTTAATTTTTAAGATAACTGATAACACCATTTATGTTTAGTAGATACAAACTTTTTAAATATGTGATCAATAATAAATAAAACAAACCATTGTCCACCATTAAAACTGGAAAAAAGTAGTCAGGGAAAATTAAAAAATGTTGCCTGGAAAACCTGGAGAAGTCAGAGAATTTTGTAAATATGTTTTGTAGCCACCCTGGGGTGACCTGGTGGTCTAGGGGTAAGGTGTCGGACCTCTGTGCTGGGGTCTGGGGTTCAATCCTCGGTCCCGGCACAGATTTATCTGATTACCAAACCCTTCCCTCACCTCTGACAAGACATATTTTGAATATGTGGAATAGCAGGCCGTGGTTTGGATCCCACGTTAAACTGTAGGTCCTCTATTTCATATCACAATCACCCTACCATTACACATTAGCGTAAGTGCATACAACCCGAATGGGTAGTAAGACGCAGTGCTAATAATAATAATGTAGCGACCCTCTATCAATTTTGAAAAACTTGTTAATTGTATTTATCGATGTGGAGAAGGCATTTGATAGCGTGGATAGAAAAAATTTGGAAAGGTATGGAGGAGGCTTAAGTAGAAAGAGCAGGGCCTTGGAAGGGGGAGGGGGGCTAAGCCTGCCCTCCTGAAATTTAATGAACAAAATATGTATGGCTTTATTTATGGTTAAAACAATATGAAAATTAAGGTGCAAGTACAAATTAGGATGCTTTGTCACCATAAAAAGCACTTCAGAGAGCTTTTAGAGGTGTTTAATATGTATACATTTTCCTAGCCTTCGGCAGTTAGAAGTGAAAGAGTGTAGAATGAAATTTAGCAAGGCAAATTGTGAAGTGATGGTAGTGAGAAGGAAGGCCTATTAAAGCTTTAAAGTTGGATGCTATAGAGCTGAAAAAGGTACAAAGTGTAAACTATCTTGGAAGGGTGGGAGTAGGATGGATTTAAGAAGAAGAAGGCAGCAGGAGGAGAAGTTCTATAGGTTTACAAGAGACTTGCTATGGAAAATAGAAGTGCTCTTTAAATGTAGGGAAGTGCTGTGTAGGGCATACTTTGTACCCAATGTCACACATGCAGCAGGAACATGGACATTGTATGTAAGAGAGACAAAGAAACTGGAGGCCATGGGAATGAAGTTTGGGAGAAGCATGTTAGCCGTTATGAGACGAAACAGAATAAGTAGTGGTGCTATCAGGTAAAGAGTGAAGGCACAGGGAGTATATGAGATAGTAGAGAAAGCAAGGTATGGTCATGTAATGAGGATGGAAAAAGTGGGAATGCCAAATAGAATGATGTAGATGTAGTATATAGGAAAAAGACTGCAAGGGAGACCAAGAAAAAAGATGGTAGGAGCAGTTAGCAGAAAGTGTACAAGTGAGAGGAAAGTAAGGGTGGAAGGAAGGATTGAGGAAAACAGGGCACTTTACTAAACTGACCCTGCCACAGGCTGAAAAGGATGATGATAATGATAATGTTTTAATGTCCGTGAATAATATAATGGAACAGTTAGAGGAGAGTGAATTTTTTTTTTAAATGCATCACTTTCTGTTTGAAACTCATCTAAACCTTGATTTTTATAGAAATCTCACTTTCAACCACCAACATTTGTTTGAAAATCACTAAAATTGGCATTCAAAAAACAGGTCTATTTGATTTAATAATAATGAATGTCATCACAAATTCAATCATATGCTTTCAATAATACTTCCTTGTGTATTACTGTATAGTTTATCTCTACATTATTAACTAAACACAATTGTGGTTCTTTCCCCCATTGTGGCAACAGGATTTTCTACTTTTCAAATAACATGGTTCTTATTAAAATCAAATCAAACCTAATGGTTACTGCTAATTGAGTGTGATATTTGGATATAAAGGGGCATAGTGTCAGAGTGGACTATGATATGTAATCTCCCTAAACCTTCTTCGGAAAATAGGAGAAATAAAAAGTATAAAGAATTAAAGTTGGCAAATAAAATCCCTAGTTTGACTTAAAATGGTAAAATAGTGCTGGGGATAGAAAAATTACAGTTATATTTCTCATTCTTAAATTTAAAATATTTCTCTTTGTTCACAATATGATTGGCATAAAAATCACATAAAACCCACATTTTACTTCTTAATAAAAACCAGATAAAACATACATTTTACTAGTTTTTAAAAACCAGATCAAACACATGTTTTACTTCTTTTCCAATGAATGGTCTTTGGTTGAAGGAAATAAATACATTTTCTAGACTGAAAACTTTGATTGGTTATAGGAATATTGATATTTTTTTATCTGTTTGTATCTTAACAATGAATGGAAACTTTTTTTTCTTAAAAAAAAAAAAGAGCGATGACATCTACTTACTCTATGGCATCAGGAACTCAAAAGTTAATTACCATACTCACAAAAGTACACCACCTATCCCTATCGTAAGCTAATTCTATCCAGCTTAACTCATTACACCTTATTTCTCTCAGGTCTATCCAATTGTTATTCTCCCTTCTGAGTCTTCCCATAGGGTTAGTCATTCAACACCTTTAATGTGGTTCTAGATACTCCCATTCACACTGAATGACCTTCCCACCATAATCTGTGAGAATTTACTGCCCTAACAATGTCTGGTGATGAGTACAGAGTATGCAGCTCATCATTATATAGCCTCCCCCACTCATTATCTTAATCCATTTTTGGACCAAGTATATTCCTAAGCACCCTGTTTTCGAACACTCTAAATTTATTTTCGTCATTTAAGGTAAGAATACATAAGAGCAAGTAGTTAATTTCACAAAAAGATCTAATTTTGTTTTATTTCATGTGTGTAAAATACATTTAAATATGTTACAATGAAGTTCAAAACTAGCGTATAACCCGAACAGGTAGTAACACTTTTGTATTTAAAATAACCCTTTAAAGCTAATACATTTCAATTCTGTCATCATTGAGAGCAAATAATTATTTTCTCTGTGTTCTATACCTTTCTGCTGTAGCAAATATATATTTTACCTTGCATCAAATTATACTATCGTTTGAAACTTAACCTATTTAGTGCCACAATCCAACCTAATTGACTTTGCCTTCTACTGTTAAAAGTACCATAGCCAATGAGGTTTGCTTTCTATATTTATGTTAGTTCTGGCATCACGAGATAGATAGGTTAGGAGTGTAGTAATTCATTAGAACAAGAACATGCCCTCTCTATTTTAGAACAGTATATACAAATAAAACTTAGAGAACAAACCATAAATTGCTTTATAAATATCAGTTTGTCAAATTTTCTTGTACAACTTTACAAAAATTATAAAATCTGTGTTGCATTCTGAGCACACAAAACCTAAAAGATACCTGTCACTCTACTTACATAAATCAGGTATAGGCTTGGCACTAAAAAGATAAGTCTTCGACTTCATTTCAGATTCTTGACTCTCCTATTTTTCTACTTTCCAAATCCGACTCCTTCAGAAATGGCTAAAGAATATTAATTAGTGATAAAAAAAAACTTCTGCTATAAAACTCTACAATACAGATTACTTCATGGGATGCTTTTTTGGCATTGTGGGAATACATTATTTATCAATCCAAATTACAAATATTGATCATAAAGACTTAAAAAAAAGATAAAATTATAATTATATATTTACCACATACTGGTATAATATTATAAGTTTTTTTTTATGAAGTCGGAGTCTGTTCATTTTTACTGACTCCAACTATTCAAAATTGATTTTAACTCCACAGTCCTGGTTAATGGCACAGTTAGTTTTTCCATTTAAACATATCGTGTAGATATTTGAAAAAATCTGCACTTTTTTTTTACTCTTTACATCCCTTTAAAATATATGCACAAAAATATTTTCTTCCTCGAGCATTTGGAACTGGGACGGTTTTTTCCATTGAGTAATCCCTCTCCATTATTAACCAACTATACTCGTCAATAAATGATTACAATAATAGTCGTAACAAGTCTCAAATCTACTATTGTGTGGTCCATATTTTCTTACCAGTGTGAAATTGTATCTTGCAGTGAATACTACTTCAGTGAAGAGAACCTGAACAGGGACTTCTTTCTGCGACGCAAGATGGACATTGGGGGCTACTTGCCCATCAGCCTTATAGCATCCTTCAACCGAGTCAAGGGGCTCTCCACAGACTTGCATCTCATCTACGAGTCTATAAAAGAGTCAGATATGTTGGAGGTGGACGAGACCAGGGTGTGTAGGGTAATTAAAGTTTTTTTTTAGTTTTTTTTTTAGAAGTTCTGTTAGTAAAGCCCCACATTTTCTTGAATCTAATAATCCATGAACCATTTTTGTATTGCCAGACAAACTTCCGTTTTCAAGGTACAGGAGGAGGGGACGGAGGGAATGAGAATATGAAGGTCAGTAAATTAGACTGAGTACAAGAGAAGTATTAAAACTGATGTGCGCGCATCTTTTCAAGGCTTTTAATGAAGGGTTATATTTCAAGGTCAACCACTTAGAACATTTGTTTGGAACATGAGGGCTCTTGATTCAAAGGGACATAAAACAAGGAAAGAACTATCAGGGGCTTTATCATCTCATTTCGATGGTAATTTTCACACCAAGTTGTAACTATAAAAATATCAGCATTATTGTGCCAAGGTGTATCTATTTTTTAATAACCTGGTCACTACTAATCAGTAAAAAAACACCAACTGTTGTGATTAAAATCCATTTTGAAATTCATTGATATTACTACATTTGAAGGTACATAAGTAGTTGTATGCCAACAATTGTGGAGATGATATACTATCAATCGAGTGATATTATAGATTGCATACTGTTTTTTTTATAAATATAGTGTTTGTGAATGATGTGAGGCCTATTCTTGATTAATACAATATATTTGCATTATTATTAAAAACAAGCATTATTTTAATGTGTTCATTCAACGTTTATTTTCTGGTCTTATAATATTCAAGTTAACATACAATTAAATTTAGGAGTGTAATGACCTGAATTTATAGGCGAGTTTACTCGATTAACTTGGCTACATATTATATCTAATACAGGGAGTCATGTCATTTTGAAATCATCACACAATTTTTAGCTCATTTTTGAAACCAGGCTATTTAGTTTGGTCAAGTAACGTGTTACCTAACCAAGGTCTGGTATTGTCTCAGTCATAAACATCCGTAACCAGCCACAATACCAGGAGTGAAAAAACACTCTGGTCATAAATGTTGATGGTGGCCTGGTGGTCTAGGGGTAAGGTGTCAGACTTCTATGCTGGCGGCCGGGGTTCAATCCTTGGTCCCGGCAAAGATTTATCTGATTACCAAACCCTTCCTTCACCTCTGACAAGACATCTTGTGAATGTGAGGAATGCCAGGTCTCCACCGTGGTTTGGATTCCACGTTAAACTGTAGGTCCTTCATTTCATCTCACATTCACCCTACCATTACACATTAGCGTAAGTGCGTATGATCCGAACGAGTAGTAAGACGCGGTGCTAATAATAATAATAATAATAATAATAACATAAACGTTGATACAAGGTCAGTCGTGAAAACATGCCTTATAACAGGCAAAAACTTAAAGAAGCAGCAAACCCAGGTCTTGTTTTTGGTCAAAACACATTTTGGGGCTTTCACTTCGTAATTTCCACCCATTAATGAAACATTAAAATACTGTTCATGATCAGTCAATATTTTAGTTTTAAGCAATTAATTAACAACTAATAAATTAAGTTTAAATTTAAAATAAAGCACACTTTTTACTAGTTTGTACATTTTAATTGCCTTTGTAGTGAGATTTGTCATTTCTTTGTCATTCAATATTTATTTGGTTGCTAGTACTGTAGATCATTCATGCAACAACATATTGAATAAGTCATATATTTATTTAATGAAAGAAACTAGTATTTATTCAGATGTTATATTTTTGTACATTTATTTTACCATCTCTTCAAACATTACTCATGAGGACACTGTCAAAATTTTCCAACAAGCTACTTTTTTGTTTGTATTCAATTAATGTTTCTATGACATTTTGGAGTGACTAAAGAGTTAAACCTTGACAATCTTTCACTCAAAGTATTGATACTTTAATATATATTAATGTTTTTCTTGTAACATTTGAAAATATTTCTTCACTTGCTTTATTTATTTATTCACTGTGTAGTTTTTCAAAATTGACTTCTATTTGATACTGGCTTGCTTACCAGCATATTTTCATCGTTATTTGTTTTGATTTATTATTTAATAAGTGTCATTAGCTCCCATAATCCGTAAAGGGTAAAATAATGATTTTAATAGTTCTTGTTTTTTAAAACTCTTAGTGTTGCTCCAAATAAAACTAGGTAATGGTGTTTTCTGCATTAATCTTGTAATTTTAAACTTGGTTTTTGTTAATCATACTTTATTTTTCATTTGTACTCACCTTGTGATTTATGATTTTCTTATTATTAATAATTTTTGCATGAATTAGTACAGTTGGGATTCTAAATACAGTTATTTTGGTTCTCCTCCATACTGCACTGGCTATAAGTATTCACCTTCACAATGGTGAAAATATGCACTTGTTGTAACCTTATATTATAGTTGATTAAGCAGTATCTAGATGCATTTCCTAGGTCACTCTTGCATTTAACCACACATCATTTCTGTTTGTTTTTTTTAAATTACAAAATCATTTCCTTGGGCTCTGGTTCAATTAGTAAGTTTAGTAAGTTAATATTTTAATTTTAACTCCTAGTTTCTTGTCCCCCGCTCCCCTCCCCTTTCCCACAGTTTTCACAACCTTCCTTTAGTTGGAACTCAACATTTGGTCATGTTTTGTACTTACTAGAGTCACTTACTGTGGTGTATGCACATTGCATTGCATTGCCATGATTTTCCATTTCAAATCAAATCCGAATCGTAGCTAACTAGCTAGAAACCATTCCGAATCGAATATCATGCTCAATTTTATTTTGAAAATATTTTAAATCCAAATCAAATTACACATTTTAGGAGTATATGAAAATATTACAAATTTAATCTTAATTGAATATTATAACAAAAGATTTTCGAATGAAACCACCTTATGAAATGTTATAGAGGGAATAAATGACTATTTTTTAATGGTTTGCTCTCTAAGGCCATATAAAGTTAAAATTGTTCTAAAGTATGAAAATATTCGAATTTCAAACTAAAGCCATAGATTCTGAATCTGAGATTGATGAAATTCAAAAGCTCCAAATGAATCTTAGTAAGATTCAAATTTAGATTCAAAATTTTGAAGGTTTGCACAGGCTTAATTATGATCATCTTTTTACTTTTGAAAACTGATGTTGATTCACCTTTATATTTGTTAACTTAGTCTTGGCTTATTCTTCGGTCTAAACACATTTTAAAACCAAGATTAGCTGTCAAGGTACATTGTACACCTTTTACCTTGAAGGGCACCAGCCGTTTCTGGAATAAATTGGAATGTCACAGGCTCATGCTGGTAGCTATAACCATGTACTGTTATATCTGGTATAAAGAGCACTTCAAACCAGGACTAGACAACTTTGACAGAGTGTATAGATTTTTATTTTGAACCCTTTACATTTTCGAAGTGATTCCAAACTATTTGACACTTCCATCCAAGTAGATACTCTCCTCTCTTAATAATCTAACTGTGGAATGCAGGTGTTATAAAACTTGGTTTTTAGGAAGTCAAGAATTGGTTTAACCTTGAATAACTTTCTTTGTCTGTTTGAAGCCATATAGTGTGGGATTTAATTTTATACACTTTTAGCAGTGTCCAAACTAGTGTGTCTTGAAACAATCACTTATTAATTGTGAATCAATATTATTTCATTTGAAAGTAGCCTGTGCATTGTTTGCTGTTTTTTATTTCTCAGGTGCGAACAAAAGATAATCCTACCAAGTGGCCAATTCTCGAACCTACGGGACCCATGCCAGGTCCACCCATTCCAGGTCTTGTGGTGGCCTCAATGCTCACACACCCCGTCCCTGCGGGGTTCCCTATTCCCCTTCCGCTCAGCTTTCCCCATCCGTTTGTCCCCGTAGTTCACCCGGTGGAAATGTTGGGAGCAGAAATGGTGGAAGCGGAAGGGGCTCAGCCTCTTGGGGAGAACTTGAACCCAGATGTGCCAGAGTTTGTCCCAGTCACTGTTAGGCTGAGAGAGGAGAATAGCACTGAACCAGAGGGTAATGAAGAAAACTCAACCATAAAAGAGGGGGGAGTGTCAGAAAATCAAGAGAATCAGCCTAAACAATTTTTAGAACCCAGCACTGAAGGTATGTTTTGCCATTTATTAAACCCACTTTTAATTTAATTGATTTTAATCTAGAAGTTAAATTTTTCAATAAGTCAACTTTTTATAGAAATTAACATCAATTTATTATAAAAAAATATATCCAACACACTTCATATTTACATTTTGTTTTAATGTATCAACCCAGATTATTTAACTTGAGCGTAGAAACATGTGCATTGTATGATATTAATTTAATATTCTTTAAAACCTTAACTTTTATTTATTCATCTCAGTTTCAACTCACTAATCAAGAGGTTTTTAAGAAGCTTTCTTGAGCTTGACTCCAACAAAAAACTGAGCTGATATTATAGTTTAGTATTTTTCTCCAAGGTCACATACACCTATAAAAATAAAATAAGGTATTTCTCAAATAAATCAAAGATTCATGTATCAAATAAAGTGGTCACTTGAAGATGGTAGAGGTGGGCGAAGCCATGAAAACTTTAACTTGGATTCAAAAGTAAAATCTGGAATTTGAAAATTACAATGCTTCACCACACTTTTTTATATAAAGTTAAAACACATTTTTAAACATTTATTTTCCTTTTATGCTGTTATTTCCTTCATAAATTAATGTTTTCATGGAAAAAATTGAAGTAATTATACTAAATTTTGTAATAGTAACTTAAGTTATCATTTTAAGATGAAATATATTAATTATGTTTGAAATATAGCATTTTGTGGATTATATTTAAAACCTAAATTTAATTAGTTACAGAAAGTATAATATTTATATCCAATATAAAACATATTTTTATAAATATTTGACCTCGATTCAGCTTCATAACTCTCTCATATTATTCGATTAGACTTTGCTTCGGATTGAAAAAATGGACTTTGCACAGCCCTAGGAGATGACATATTTCATATTTCACAATAGTGACATGGAAATATCACTTGTACCCCACACTGATGGTCACACAACCTAGAGTGTCAGTATCACAATATATTTTATTGCCAATGAGGTTAAAGTTTGGATCTCAGATGGGTGCTCTGGGCTTGTTTTTTAACATGTGATTTAGCACTGGAGTTTGCCTCCTGATCAAAATGTCTATGGACTTATTACTATTTACCCTTCCAATACCCACCCATTATATTAATTTATTGTAACTAGTGAAAATATAATTTTAAAAAATTGACTCAGCTTAAAAAATATAATTTTAAATTTTTTTTTACCAATTTGTCACCAAGTTACATTTTTGGTCACTTTAGAATGCTAACTATAATTACAAAGTAGACATTTAATTCAGAGGCATTTATGTTCATGTTGCTTCTTTTCAGTTGAAATAGTTCAGACTGAGTCAGTTTTTGAAGAGATTAAACCTTCTCTAGTAGACCCAGACGTTCCAAAAAGGACATCTCCAGAAGTCTCTGAAGAAATTTCTTCCAGTGCTGGTCCCCCTCAATCAATTGGAACTAGTGAAGATGACATATGGCAGGAGGTAGAAACGTTTCATTGACTGAAGCTACATTCTCATGTTCAATGACTAAACAGACCAGATTGAATCATTAGACATGTGATGGCCATCACTGAATCAAGGATCCTCTCTCTTTGGTTTGATTTTAATATATTTTGATTTAAACTTTCTGGTCTGTTTCATCTGCTTGTATTAACCATGTATTTTCTTTGTGTTGATTTTTGTGTTCAATTATAGTGTAAATTGGTCACTATCTCACAATTTTCTTATTTATTTTATGTGTTAAATTCACAAAATTATTATGCTTATTCAATAATGAAAAGTTATTAAAAAAAGGACAAAAAAACTAACTAAATGATGTTTGAAAAAAGCCCACCCATGCAGAGAGGTAAAATGGGAAGAATCCAATACACAATGTTACATCTTTCTTTCTTCCGGCTCCTACAATAAAAAAATTACACATACATATAATCATTTTGCAATTGGGCCTCCTCATTTTAGCCTTGTCATATTAGTCAAAAAGTTTTAGAATAGCGGACATCGGACCCAAAGTTTTGAAACTTGGTATACCCGTTCATCTTGGCATTACATTGTAGCAACTTAAAGTCCTGATATATACCTGGTAAGCTAACGCCACAATTTTGAAAAATAGGTGCACTTTTTCAGTTTTTCACATATATATTAATAACGATTAACTTTATTGAAATGGAGGAGTTTATATGAACTAAAGATGGAAAAATGTCCTACAAATAAAAAGTGTAAAGCAAAATTACTCGTCCAGTGCATGGTTTTTATATAAATTAATGAAAAGTAGTGTGTTCAACTACAATAGGCCTGTATTTTAGTTATCTATCCAATTACTAGATGGCTTTACAGGACCTCATACATGTGCCTACATGCACTTAGATGAAAATATGACTACCACTGTGTCACAAGATAAATTATTGAACTGACGTGAAGAACAAGGAGCGACTGATTATGATTTTGTTTTTAAACTCCAAAGCAAAGGCTACATTACCAAGCAGGCTGTAGATGACGCATATTCATTGATAATATAGAGGAAAAACATAAAAGGGAGAGAATGGAAAATGGTAAAGAATGATACGACACTTAAATAGGAACACACATATATATATATCCTATGTCACTTTCATGTGTTTGTCCTTTCTGTTATTTGTTTTTTTATATGTTCCTATCAAAGGTGGTCTAGGGATAAGGTGTCAGACTTCTGTGCTGGTGGTCTGGGGTTCAATCCTCGGTCCCGGCACAGATTTATCTGATTGCCAAATTCTTCCTTTACCTCTGACAAGATGTGTATTAATCACAACTTGTGAATGTAAGGAATGCCAGGTCTCCGCCGTGTTTCAGATTCCTCATTAAACTGTAGGTCCTCCATTTCATTTTCACAATCACCCTACCTTTACACATTAGCATAAGTGTGTATAACCCAAACGGTTAGTAAGACGTGGTGCTAATTAATAATAATAATAATATATGTTCTTATCTAAGTGTTCTATCATCATTTGCCATTGTCCTTTTTCTCCCTTTTGTGTTTTTTTTGTTTCCTGTTTTGATAAGTTGCATTGCACATTTCACACTCCTCCCTATTGAGTTCCGATAGAATAAAACTTAAGTTGGGGGGTTGGGCAGAAATGCTCAATTTTCTTCAAGATGGCGGTCTAGGGGTAAGGTGTCAGACTTCTGTGCCGGCGGCCGAGGTTCAATCCTCGGTCCCGGCACAGATTTATCTGATTACCAAACCCTTCCTTCACCTCTGACTTATCTTGTGAATGTGGGGAATGCAAGGCCTCCACCGTGGCTCGGATTCCACGTTAAACTGTAGGTCCTTCATTTCATCTCACAATCACCCTACCATTACACATTAGCGTAAGTGCGTATAACCTAAACGGGTAGTAAGACGCGGTGCTAATAATAATAATCTTCGAGAGGCAGCCATTACCTCTTTGTCTAATGGCAGCATTGTAAAGTGTGAACTGTGTTCTTTTCATTGTAAAAGCCATATTGTGTTTGTTTCTTTTAAAATAGATATATATTACCTCAAATGGCTACAATTCTCTTTTTTTTTTAATGAGTCTTCTTATAAATTATAATTTTCATTGTGGCCTATAATGATCAAAAAAGTTTGAAACACCTGCTGTATAGCGTCATTCAGTGTGTGTGTGTGGCGGGGGGTGGGCCGGGAGGTGGCGTGTGGCTATTAAAAATAATTCTAACTTGCTGTTTACTGACAACCTCTACAATATTTGAAGATAACTCTTGCCTCCAATTTAATAGGAATATTTATAATATCATGGTGTCCAGCGACCTGGAAAACCTGGAAAACAGGGAATTTGCTTGGTCAGGGAAAAGTCAGGGAATTTTATTAAATTTCTGGAAATTTTACATTTCGTCTATAAAAAGCCTCATATTTTGATTCTCAATAGTCAAAATAACACTTTTCTTCCAGTTAATACTTATATGGAATCACTTTCACACCACGGTCCATGTTGAGCATACTAATATCACTTCTCAAGGTCAACAAGTTTTGTGTCTTTCCACCCTTCTGCCACGTGTCTTTAGCTAAAGTTGAGTCATGGATCTCCACATGCGCAAAATTTGATTAGGCCTTCATTTTAAGTAGAAAGAACTAAGAATGACTGTCCCACAACTATTTTAAATCTTTCTTGCTTGAGACAATCTTTTAATGGCTCAATATAATTTTACTGAAATCTATTTTTAACTTATTCCCCGGAGGAAGAAATTATGTAATCCCTTTATTGAGTGATACAACTTCAGAATGTGTATGTATCTAAAAAAAACATACTATTTAATCTATGATCTTAAAAAATTATTTTCGTAATATCGATAAATAGTGGTCTGGGAAAAAGTAAATTGGATCTGGATAACCTGGAAAAGTCAGGGAATTTAAAAATATAGTTTGGCTGGACACCCTGAATATAAACATATTTACCAAATAAGATTATTTTTTTCTTGTGGAAATGTAGAAATAGCAGTAAGTAGACTTTTTAAACATTTGTTTATATAAAATAATAATTTGAATTTACTTTTGGATGTAAAATATAATTTAATTCGTTCAAATTAATTGTCTTAACAAAGGTGCAAATAAACATGTTTGGAGAGCAACTGTGTTTATAGGTGAAGCGAAGGGTGAAACCACCTCCGAAAGATAAGGCTGAAGAAAAAAGAGGGAAAGACCATTATGAAGAGAGAGAAGAACTAGACTTTCAATTCGATGAAGAGTTGGATGTGCCAGTGCCATCAGGCAGACACAATACGTTCACTGACTGGTAAAAAATGAAAATTCAATCAAGTGTTTTAAATGGCTAATATTACAGCAATATTGTGACCAAAAGCAAATATTTAAAAAAAAAATTAAAAATCAGTATTATATTTTCTATTCATAACACTCTTTCACTTAAATTAGATCTATCTACCATTTTTACAAAGAAAAAAAGTTTATTTACTTACATAAGATACTGAAATGTTACTCTTTTATTTAACCAAATCCAATCATTTTATTTACCACAAATCAGGGTCTCTATTAGTTATATGTCGATAAACTACATTCAGTCCTCAAAATTGTTATGTATTATCTAAGAGTGTGATGATAAATCTGATGCCTTAGCTCAGTCGGTAGTGTGTCTGTCTACTGAGCTAAGGGTCCCGGGGTTGATTCCCAGCATGGCCGAAAAATGTATTATTGGTGAAATGTGGGTGTACCCATTCACATTGATAAAATAATGGCCAGGGACTGGATATTGTGCCTCTCCTAGTCTTAAGTTAGATTATAAGGCAAATGAAGCTACTACACGCCTAGCCAGCTAATAGTGGAAAGTATATGGCTTGAATAAAAAACTGACCCAGGCCACAGGCTGGAAACAGTAATGGATGAATGGATGTATAGGAGTGTGATTATAGTTAACACTAGGGTTTTAGAAAGGCTTGA
>CABFVX010001311.1:12835-83027 GCA_902151425.1 Timema shepardi | reverse complement strand
CCCCGCAAAATCATTTACTATTTATAAAAATGGGTGTCATTCATATTTTCAGAACATGTTTTTTAATATACTCTTTGACATTTTAAAATTATGAATATACAAACTCAACTTTAACTCGGGAGCTTTTAGAAATACTATACTTGAATGAAAAAACCCAAGCTTGCAGACTCGTAGTTTATAATATAAGGAACATACTTGGATGGATCAGCTGATTGGGTTAATTGGTACAACTTCTTTGGTTAACTAAACAATATAAACCAAGAAACACAATATGATCATTTATTCAAAGAGAAACCAAGTATGTTCCTTATATTATAAATTCATATTTCTCCTTATTACAATTAAAATGAATATAACTAAAATTATTTATTTCAGTTTGTTTACTTTTCTTAAATATACTTTTCAATTTTTTGACAAACTAAAAATTTACTTTTGAAGATTCGAGGACTAAAATTTGGATTTGAGATTCAAATGAAAATTTTGGATTTGGATTCGAGAAATATAAGATTTGACCCATCTCTAAAAGTAATACAAACTGATATTTTATTTGTTCAATTTAAATTGGGACCCAATAAGAATAAAAAATAAATTAAAATTTTAGAAAGTTTTTTTAATGCCATGTTTACAACAGAGAGTTAAAGGATAAAAATATGTTTTCATTGAATAAATTTTTACTAGCTGCCACCTAAAGGAAAGATTCTAAACTATGGAATGGTTTAAATTAAAAAGGAAATTAAATACTGCTGAGCAGTAGAGGTATCGTGAAAGGCACAGCAACACAACTTCATAAAAGAGGTATTTTTTTAGGGAGTTGCACACTCATTCCTGATTTCTGATAGAATGAAACCTAGGTTAGGGGATTGGGCTTTAACGATCCCTTTTCTTGTCCAATGTCAACAATGTTAAATGTGAACTGTGTTCTTCTTTCCACTGTAAAAAAATATTGTGTTATACTTTTTATATGATTCTATTCTATTTAGGATGTTACAAAGATTTAGAAACCACATCTTATCACATCTTATTTAATAATTGGTCGAGTTATACGTTTATATACGAGTTGATTTAGTTGATGAACTTATATTTTTCAAAGATATTCACAACCCCACCATACAAGTTTTCCACTATCACAAAACTTTTTTTAAGTTAATTTCAAGAGTACACTACAATAAGAGCTGGACTTTGTTCTTCTTCGTCAATTATTTGTTATTTGACAAAGAACTTTTTATCTATTTGCAATGATGATCTCTTCCATAATGTCTTCTTTTCCCATCTGAAGACTTTTGATGATATCATTTGTTCACTGAGCAAATAAAAATTTTAATAAAGTTGAAAGATACAAGCTAGTGAAGACACAACTATTTAATTCATTTTTTAAATTATGGAGTGAATTTACACAAATGAAATAAAATAATAATCCCTATTACAATTACAGAACCAGCTTTCTGGAAGCTACAAGACTGTGAATATCATCAGCCAGGAAACATTTGAGAAGATAGCACCAAAATTACCCCGCAAGCTCAACCCTGAAGTTCCCCCTCCACCACCAGCCTCAATAACACACACTTTGTCTGCAGATAATGAAGTTTTTGAGGAGGTAAAATAGCAATTAATTTATATTGCCATGATAAATGTCAGAGTAAAATGTATTCATTCACTAGCTCAAGAACCTGGTTATTTCTGTATAAAAAAAATATGGTGAGCATTATGTGATCAACATAATTAACCTCTCACCTATATCATTGGTTAATTGATTGTATTATGTACCTCATTGATTAAAAAATAAGCCATTTTTTTACTAAAAAGGCCTAGTGATTATTCACCCTGAAATAATACATAAAAAATGTTATACTTTTAATGGCTGTGTGTAGTGATATCAAAATAGGTTTTTAGTTGCCCAAATATATTATACTCTTTCTCATTTAACTTTGACAAGGTTATTTAAAAATAAATGGGGCTTGTCAATAATAGTAAAGATATAACTTGAGGCAAAGGGGCTGACAAAATAAATTGTTCAAAAATGCTATTGATAAACTGGTATTTTCAGTTTTTGTCTTTTCTTTACAGATTTGTATCCATAAATATGCGTATTTAGAATTGTCTGTGTCTGTTATTGGG
This sequence comes from Timema shepardi, assembly GCA_902151425.1. Lineage (NCBI taxonomy): Eukaryota > Metazoa > Arthropoda > Insecta > Phasmatodea > Timematidae > Timema > Timema shepardi. Next base: position 80,912 of record CABFVX010001311.1, on the reverse strand, counting down.
AGGTTGTTTCATCATAATAGCACATGTTATTTTGCTGAACAAATTTAATCCATTGTAAAGAATAATTTACTTTCCAAAGTTGTACGTTAAGTGGTATTTATCTGTGTTTGTGTGTATTTTTAAAACGACACAAGTACTGAGCAGTTCTTAAAAGTACAAGATTGGTTTCAAATTAGCTATCATAGAGCCCTAATATAGAGAGCTCACTATAGTCTTATAAATGCTGTGTTGGGAGTTAAAAGGAAAAACTCTTTTCTGATATATATATATATATATGATGTGTAAAAATTGAAACATTAATGTACTTTTACTTTAGTTAAGTTGTCCATCCCCAGGAACTCTTTAGAAACTTGGCTGATCAGTTAATGATATTTCAAGTACCAGTTCTTGGGAAAAGTAATTGCAGTCGTACTGGCAGGCTGGTGTCTTGTAGCCAGTCAGTTATCGGATCATGCAACACTTTTACTAATGGTCAAGGAAAATTTTTGATCTGAATTACATTTTGAAGGGTAATATATACTGACAAATTGATCGTGCTTAGGCTAGATCATGATTGGAAGTAAAAGAGTTGACCAGCACGATTTTCTCTTGAGTTAATTTTTAGACTAAATGACTTGATGCCAAGTAGCTTTATGCCAAATTACTCCTAGGCCAAGGGGCTTAGTGTAAAATTAATTTTTAGGCCAAATAATATTTTGGTGTATTGACTTAAGGTGAAATTACTCTAGTCTGACTTACTTTTAATGAAATTAATCTTTATTTACTCTTATTTATTTAAAGTATGTTTTATGTTGCTTCGGAAACATTTGTTAGGATTTGCTGGGATGTTACTAGATGGCAAGGTGTGTCATATTTAATTAAATCATATTTAATATAGTTTTTCAATACCTGTGTACTACTGACCAAAGTCTAAAACGAGAAGGGGCAAACTACAGCCTACGGGTCAAATACAGCCCACCTGTGTATTCAATCCGACCCACCCTTGTGATTTGTTATGTTGCCGCCCTGGCCCTCAACATTTTCAAAACTGTTATATCAAGCCCAAAAATATATGGCAATGTTTGCGTCCTCATATTCATGCAAAGAAGTGTTTTCAACGATGGAACTTTGAAAAAGTGATCTTAGAAACTGACTTCTGATGAGTATCTGTCTTCTCTTATGAGAATCACCTTCTAGAATTGTAACCTTTATTATAAACAATGATGGAAGCTCATTCATTAGTTTCACTCGTCTCACATTCCATCATATCTAAATCTTCTGAACAAACTTACAAATATATTAAGCCACTAAAGTAATTATGAATGCTTTACATTCTCAATGTATTAAAAAAAAATTTACACCCCATTTTTCCATCCTGTAAGTAAGTTTACACATCCCTGTTTCAAGATATATGGGTCTGTATTCTCTTTAGTTTTACATTAAAGCCATAAAGCGCCAAGATAGTCTTATAATAGCACAAGATCAATTCGAATAGTGTAGAGAAGTTTGACCCAATAAGTTTTGATTTTATGGTTTCAGGCATATCTTGATTAAAACTCCCAAAGACGTTAACCATGGAAAATAAGTTATTGTTGACCACAAAAGTACTAAAGTTGTTTGGCTATTTAAATCATCATATTCTTATTTATTATTTAAAACAAGTTCTCACTACCCACCATAAATTAATTCATTTTAGGAAGATTAAAATACATTATTATTTATAATGTAAGATAGTCTCCAGGTACCAATTTTTAACAAAATCATTACAGCAGTTTAAGAATTAAAAAATCAGTCATCAGTAAACTAGTAGGAAATGATTTCTTAAAAAAAGGGGGTGGAGGGTGTCTAGGGGTAAGGTGTCAGACCTCTGTGCTGGGGGTCTAGGATTCACTCCTCGGTCCCAGCACAGACTCATCTGATTTCCAAACCTTTTCCTCACCTCTGTCGAGACATGTATTAATAACAACTTGTGAATGTGGGGATGCCAGGCCTCCATCGTAGTTCGGATCCCACGTTAAACTGTAGGTCCTCCATTTCATCTCACAATCACCCTACCATTAGACATTAGCGTGTGTATTAACACAAACAAGTAGTAAAACACGATGCTAATAATAATAATTTTAAGAAAAACAAATACATAAACCTATATATTTTGTAAAAATACACATAATTTTTAAAAATCAGTCAACTACACTTAAACATTTTTTCTCTTTCTCAAAAGACATACATAGTTTTTTATTTTGTCATATTGAATACTACCCAGATATACATTCTAAACAAAATTGCTAAAGCCATTTTCCAAACATGTTGACGTTTCAAAATTACAAGTAAATTACCCTTAACAAATTTTTACCACCAAGAAAAGAATGTGATGATGTTCGGGAGATCATACACTCCCTAAATATGAATTTTAAACTAATCATTAGAGCCATTTTTGAAAAACTTTGGATTCAAAATTTTTTCAAAACTAAAGTACCCTTTAATTAAGGTCATGGATCAAAATTCGAAATATCTTGAGGTATAGACATATAATAGAGCTCTGCGATTCCTCTGATTTTGAGCTTCATGCAAAGCTCGTCATTTTCGAGTTTTCACTTGATGTACTTTATAGTCAATTTTTAGAAAACAATAGTAAGTTTAGTCTATTTAATTGAGTTAATATTGGCATTTACACTTATAAATCATTTGGTTACTTAACAAATTGCTAAAAATTAATTTCAATTTTCACACTAATAACTTAGTGAGCTTTAAAACCACTTTTGACCGGTAAATTTATTCAATATTTCGTCCATTTTGAATTATACTTGATTGAAGTTGTTTACTTGTATTGTCATGACAAAGCAATGAAAATAAAAATAGATAGGTAGATTGCTAAATGATTGAATGAATATTTACTATTTTTACCTGGTCCCTTTTTAAAATAATAATTTATGTCAAATTAAAAATGTAATATCAAGAATATATTATTACATTAAATGTTTTCTAATTTAAGATATTTAAAACTTGTATTAATTAATACATTTAACTACAAAACTAGCACTAGTTTAGTTAATATTTAGTTATAGAATTATGTTGGTTAACCTGTCTAAAATAAATGTTGGTCTTATTCATTGCAATACCTTATTGACGCTGCAATGTTTCAATACTATTTTACTGTAGATTTCCAAGCTATCATGCAAGTATTTATTTTATCACTTTTTTTTAATAATAATTGTTAGTGTGATTTTAATGTATTTAAAGACATGAGTGTTGAAACCATTTAAAGTATTATTTCTAATTTAAAAATGAGTGTCATTCATATTTTAAGAACATGTGTTTTAGTATATCTTTTAAATCTGAAATGTTAAAGATGTGATACCTATTTACGTTTAAAATAAACAAATATATACTCTTAAAATTTTAAAATTATGGATATATTCGAACTCGACTCGAATGAAAAAACCCAGGCTCGCAGACCCCAACATATAACAATTAAATATCAAGTTTGATCAAAATCTATCAAATAGTTTCAGGTCTGTGGCTAGGGACGGATAGACAAACAAAAATGGGGACAGACAGAAAGTAAAATCCCTCTTTTTGTGTTCGGAATTCATCATAAACTCAATATTTAAATTTTTCTTGATTACAATATTTTCTATTTATATGAGGAATTAAGAATATTTTAACAACAGCACATATTCACTTAAAGTTTAGGGTGACCTGGTGGTCTAGGGGTAAGGTGTCAGACTTCTGTGCTGGCGGTCGGGGTTCAATCCTCGGTCCCAGTACAGGTTTATCTGATTATCGAACCCTTCCTTCACCTCTGACAAGACATCTTGTGAATGTGGGGAATGCCAGGCCTCCACCGTGGTTCGGATTGTTCGGATTCCACGTTAAACTGTAGGTCCTCCATATCATCTCACAATCACCCTACCATTACACATTAGCGTAAGTGCGTGTAACCCAAACGGGTAGTAAGACGCGTGCTAATAATAATAATAATAATAATAACTTAAAGTTGAGCTTAAAATTGATTATATATATTTAAAATCGCATCTTACTACTCAGTCAGGTTATATGCTTATGTACTAATTACACCAATGGTTTTAGGAATGAGTAAGGTTATAGTGATAGGAAGTGTTTCCGTATTTTCATGGAGATAAAGTGGAAAATTATTTTGGAAAAACCAACCTTAATACACCCAACTGAGATTCGAACCTCGATCTCCCAGTCATCGACAGTCTGTTGCGAGAGTAGCTCTTTAGACAATGTGACCACTGAAATGGTTTAAAATGTTATTGAAATTAATTGTGTAGGGTTTTAATGAACTCACTTCAGTTTATTTAATAAACACTAATGTGAAAATAATATGCAGTTGAAGCTAAGAGTGCTGACCCATTGGGTCTCCAGGCCTGGAAAAGTTCATGTTTAGTGTCGCAGTCAAAATAGTTTGGAAACACTGATTTAGATACTTTTTTAGTTGTGGATAAGCTCCTTTCTTTTCCTTTCGACAATCACACTGACCAATTATTTAAACCGCAGTTAAATATTTCTCCTTTTTATAAAAAACATCAATTATGTGTACATACAGACACCTTTTTTACATCTACTACCACCAAGTAGGGTTCATTCAATCATTTCATGCTATTGATACTTTTCTTTCGATACCTTTAATTAGTACAGGATCGATACTTTTTGATACCACATCCCTACTAGTGATAACAATTTTTTTTCTTATTAGTTCTCATAAATTTCTCATTCAATATCATCCAGTTAAGTTGTTTGGTTATTCATATTAATTTAAACAAAATTCACAGTAGGGGTCTGCGAGCTTGCGTTTTTTCATTCAAGTCAAACTTAAGTCTAGTATTTTAAAAAGTTCACAATTTAGAGTACATTCATAGTTTGGAAATCTTAAAAGTATATATTTGTTTCTTTTAAAAATAGGATAGTGTAGTTAAAATATCAAGATTCAAAACAAACTTAAAACACATCTTTAAAATATGGGATTTTAAAAATATATGAAAATAACACAACTTCTAAAAATAAGAATGAAACTAATTTTTAAATAATAATTATGTTGGAAAAAATAGTTTAAAAAAGGGAAATATTGATTTTTAAATTGGAAATAAAACTTTTAAAAACATGATTTAAAAATAAGTACAACTATCAAAATATGTTCATACTTTGAAATGAAAAAATAGGATGGTTAAAATAATATTTTTTAGTAACCAATATGAAACAGTACTTTTTTTAATTTACAGGTGATAAGTTTGGTAATACATTTATGGCAATGTTCAACATTGATTTAAGACAGAACTAACATAATTCTAAAACTAAATCCTAACTAATGCTAGTTTTCTAGCTTAACATATTAATACAAGTTTTAAATTTCTTGAGTTTGAAAACAATTGATATGTATTCTCAATGTTAAAATTTTAATTTAACTGAAATTATAGTTTTATAAATGGGGTATCTAAAAGTTTAAATCTGTCTAAAAATAGTAAATTGTTTAGCGATCTATTTTTATTTTCATTGACTTGCATTGCAACTTGAATTGCGGAAAAATTCAAATGAATGAAAATATTGAATTAGTTTACTGGCTTAAAGTATATTTAAGCTTTAGTATGTTATTAATGTGAAATTTGATGATGATTTTAACAATATTTTGGCTACCAAGTGATTTATAAGTGAGACTGCCAGTATTATCTAAATTAAATAGCCTATACATATAAATGCATTTTAAAAATTCATTTATAGGTACATCTAGATTAAGCTCAAAATTGACGAACTTAAAAAATTCTTTCAATCTCAATTCCAAGATTTAATGAAAGCTCAGCTCGAAACTTGCAATCTGAATACTCGCAGAGCCCTAATTTATAATGCTTTTAACTTTTGCATTTATTATATTTTGATATCAGTAATGAATAATTCTTATACTCAAGTCTTTTATAACATTAAAATGTAGGGTTTTTCTGTTAACAATTGTTACATTTGACTAATAAAGCCATGTATTATTGTTTGATGTGCAGAATGAGCAGATTGAACATGTACCTGACGTTGATGACCAATCTGAGCTCGGATCTAGGACTCGCAAGGAGCACCGCCGTGCACCCAGGTTTTTTGCTGTGGTAAAAGACCAGCCCCCTCCAGACATGCGCACTTCCCGCAAACGCAAGACAAGGCACAGCAGCAATCCACCTGTTGAAAACCATGTGGGATGGATTATGGATGTTCGGGAACACAGGCCACGCACTAGCTCTGTTGGGTTGGTTAAATTTTCTTTCATGTTTGTTGATGAATCATTTTAGATTAATTTAGTTCCTTAATTTAAATATATTTCAAATGATTCATAACTACACCATCTACCAAAATAAACTATTGTTGAACACATAGGATTAACAAAATGTGTTATGGGAATATTAATTTTATTTGTATAAACCTAACCAGATCAGAACATTAAAAACTTGAAGGTGTTTTCTCTCAAAATATAATCCATCATTTAGCAAATATTCATGTATTAATTTTGTGCTTAAATATTGTATATAAAAAAAATACATTTGCATTAATCTTTTACCAAGAACAAGACTTATAAAGTACATTGGCAGCAGCTTTCCTATAGGCACTATGCATAGCCATTGATGGCGTTGGTGAAAATTTAAGGAGTACTGAGGTGGTGAAACTATGAAGCTTTGAAGTGTAATGGTGCCTATAGAAGCCTATGGGCTTAGTTGATTTAAATAAATCAAACTTGCTGGAAACTTTTTTGATTACTCTTAGACATTGACAAGGTTTACTTGCATGGTGGCTACAGACAGGGAAAACAGGAAAATGACAGGGAATTTAACTAAAAATAAGAAAAGTAGGGAATTAAAAAATATGTGTAAAATATCCCATTAATTGTGCAGCCAAACACTAAAACAAAAGTTAATAATACCTAAATAAAATAACATTAATTTTTAAAATAACTGAAAAAACAGTTTTGGTTTAGTAGATACAAACTTTTTTTTAATATGTGATCAATAATAAATAAATAAAATTCATCATCCACCATTAAAACTAGAAAAAAGTAGTCAGGAAAAATTGAAAAACATTGCCTGGAAAACCTGTAAAAGTCAAAGAATTTTGTAAAATTTGTTTTGTATCCATCCTGACTTGGGTCCTGGAAGATCTGAACATTTTTGAGTAAATTAAAAGTTTAATAAATGTCTTGTGAAATGTCCCAAGTCTGTACTATACATAAAGATTGATTAATTTTAATTTAGTGGTATTTACATGGTAATGTTGGTAGCATGTGCACAAGCTAGAGCCTGCTGCTGTCCTGCTCTGCATTGAGCATCAGGTGTAGAACTTGTGCTAAAGTAAAATTGTGGGTAATGGGGCCACAAAGCTACAGATACTGTTTATAGTCCTGTTGCAAGGCTTACATCTCCCTACATACTTTTAAGTGTTAATAATTAATCTTATTTGGAGAAAGAAACATTTAGTTGGTTGGAATTACCTCAAAGAAACATCTCCATCCTCTTCATATGCTCATACCTATGTTTTATAATGAGAGGAAAATAATGCCACAAATATAAATCTGGTAACAAAACAGTTGGTAATAAATAAAATGATGAATATTAGAAAAATGTTAGAGCACAAATAAAAGTAAAAACACTAACACACACACACATCAATATTTCAATGCTATTATAGCATTTTCCTCAGGTGGTGGTAGTAGTAGTAGTGGTGGGGGTGGTGGTGATGGTGGTTCCTAAGGAAGATGCTATATAATAGCTCCGAAATATTTATGTGTGTGTAAATATGTGTTAGTGTTTTTACTTTTATTTGTGCTCTACCATTTTCCTAATATTCATCATTTTATTTATTACTAATATAATAGTTAGTATATTAGAAATGGTTTGGTTATCTGACTTCTTGCTGCGGCGGTTTTTTCTCTCGTTATAAAACTTATAAATTATATATTAAACTAAATCTTTGTTGACTTTAAATTTATTTGAATTCGTTTTTTTTTTAGCATTTGAGCAATTGTACTAGTTATGTTTAAAAATGAGGTGGCCCAATGGCTAGATAATTTTATAATAAAGGAAAGTGATAAAACTAAAGAAAAAGGAAAAATTGTACTAGTTAACAATTTATGTACGCCACACTATATGCTAATATGATGTATGCTCTAATAATATCCAGAGCTTAACATGATAAATACTTACAGAAGTAGCACCGGCACAAGTCCTAATGAAGGCTACCTGAGTGCTGGAAGCTACGGTAGTACACCACAGAGTCTGCCATCTTTTCAACATCCTTCTCATTCCTTGCTCAAGGAAAACAATTTCACCCAGGAGGTCTATCATAAATATTACTCGCGCTGTCTCAAAGGTTGGTATTAATTATACTATATATTTGCCCCGAGTAGGTATATAAATACAAATTAATTCCTAGCTCAATAAGGAAAACCTTTTTTTGCTTTATGAGGTAATTGTATTATATTATATTTGGAAGAAGGTATAGGAAATTCTTCTCTTTTCAGTTGTACACTTTTGTTATCTGATCCTACCCTCTCTATAATTATCTTTGTTCTCTCCTTTTCCATCCTCATTAAATGAACCTTGCTTATACTATCTCATGTACTCCCTGTCTCTCCTTCTTTCCCAGATAACTTCATTCCTAATCCTGTTTCTGCTGACAGCTAACATCTTATGATATGGAAACAATTTAAAAACATTGTAGAAAGCAAGTGTGTTTCCTCCATATATTCAAAATTATCAGTGCCTTTAGAACTAATTAAGTTTTCAGCTATATTTAAAATTCTTCAAGAAGCATGTAGCTCCATATAATATCTTTCTTTGTGTTTTGTGTGTTAAATGGAAAAGGAATATTTCAGATAATTTAAATTATTGTTTCATTGTGGAAGTGTAAAACTGCAAGAACTTAAAAGAAGAGTATGTTTGTTTCTATCCAGGCCTAACCTAACTATCCTTTCAGGTTGACTTCTTTCAATATCACTTACTTTATATTATTGTTAAGTGTTTCTACGCTATCTTATACATTTCCAAGCTCTGTCACAATAATTCATTATATTTACAGATGTATAAACATATTTTAAAATATGCCTAATTTCAACAATGTTTATTGTGTTGGTGTTTATTTGTCATATATATAATAACTCTTTGCTTAACTTAGCAAATAATTTAACAAAAGAAACTGGTTGAGTTTGTCATTAAAATATGTTTGTGTTAAGAATGAATACCTGTCATGTGACTGACCACATACTACAAAGAGTTTGATTCTATCATCAACTTGAGAAAATTAGTAGACAAAACTAAGATTTTAAAAATAGGGATGGACCCTCAAATCCTTCGAAACCTTAAAGATATTTGAAATTCGAGGATTTGAGTACATCTTAGGATTAGAGACTCAAACAACTGGTATGGTCCTTTCTCTATTGCTAACATATGCTCATTGGTTTATTTAATATAAATAAATTTTCGCCATAATTTTTATATTTGTTGCAACATAAGAGCTATAATATTTAACCAAAGATACATTTTTTCTTAAAGATACAAAACCATGCTCTAATCAGGGTTTCCATGGTGATGTAAACAAATAATGAAAAGCTTAAAATTCTTTGAAACATCAGATTTTCGTTAGAAACTACTATTTTTGGCAACATCCTGAACCCTTAACCTTAAAAATGGGAGGTCGTTAATCAAATTTGTTTAGCCATTTACTCATTTTTAATACAGGAAACGAGGTTATCAAATAATATATAAGATTACTTATCATTAGTTACATAAGAATAAGTGTTTTAATATGTTTCCAACAAAATAAATATTTTAAAGAAGAGAGTGGTCAAAACCACTATTTTATGAATCCGAATTTCCAATTAACCTTCGAATCTCAAATCCTAATCTCAATCTTGGAAAAAATTAAGATCATGAGAATTAATATAAATATTAGAAAATGAAAATAGTTTTTTTTACATCCGTTACTGTGACCAACCTATGGCCCGAGTTGATTTTTTATTCAAGCCATATATTTTCCACTACCGACTTGCTAGGCTTGTCTTTGCTTCATATGCCTTATAATCTAATAGGGCTGTGTGAAGGCCACTTTTTAAATGCGAAGAAAAGTTGGTCAGCTAGGATTTTTGTTGTCTTTTAACACTACTTTTAATTTTTAAATCAAACCGTATGTACATCTAGGTCAAAAGAAAGGCGTACAGAAAAGTCACAGCACATTATATTCATATGCTGACATGTCTGAATATACTTATGTTTAAGAAAACAAAATAAACACAACCTAAATTATTATATTGCACTTGCATTAGTAATTATTTTCTTTTAAGCTTTATAAAAACAAATACAATCATAATAGACATTGAATAAGAAACTTTTTAAAATACTCACACATATAAAAATATCACACACACACACACACACACATAAGAATTGAAAAAAAATTTAGTCATAAATTTGGCCAAATTTACAAATTAGGAGAGAATAGATGGTAAGACTAATTTGAGGACACCTTTCATTTTTATCTGAGTATCTGCAAAGAGTTTTGGTACATGATTGGTTGAAAAAGTTGTCCAACATGGAATTTCGTATTGAGGCGTAATGTTAGGATTAGCCATAACTCCACAAATCCTGATTCTTCAACAAAAGTATAAGGAAGTAGGCTTTTTGTCAACATGAAAGCAATACTTTTAGTGATGGACTGTGCCTTGGGATCATTAGAAGCAAGTGTTGTTTTCTTGAATAGGACTTCCTCCATAGTGAGTTGATTTCTTTTTTGAGGGGCTGATCTTGGGTTTTGGGGATTCAACTTTTTTTTTTTTCATTTTCATACTGTCAATTCTGTAGGATGTTTTTTATATGTTCCTGTAGTGTTGTAGTTGTAGCTGCAACAAGATAAAAAAAACTCTTTAGTGCATGGTATAAAAAATTCCTAACCAAATAAAATTAATAAGCAAATAGGCCTACTTTTATACTATATCACAATAATTAAACTGTTTTAACTGAAATAACGTTTATATAATCTAGATCTAGTCAGTAACAAGGACCAGGAAAATTTTCTTATTTGTTACCTAAGGCCTATATTAATAATTAATGCACACAGGCTTACTGATAAGCTTAGTAAATTATCAATAAAGTTTTAATCTTTACTTACATCATGGAGTTGATAACATTATTTTGCAGACTTTACATATGCATGTCTTTTTATTTGAACGTCTCTCATAATAATTATAAATAAATTTTTTTTTTTTCATTTCACAACACTCCGTATCAGCCATTTTGAATAACAAAGAAAACATAAGGAAGCTATGAAAAACTTGTGCGTCAAAATGCACTTGTAAATTTGTCACAGACAATTCCAAAGATATGTAATATTATGGACTAAACATTAGACGCGAGCTGGAGTGATAGCACAACTAAAGCACTTTCTCTGCTTGATACCAGTAACCATGGTGTAATTTCTTTGTAGGTATTTTTATTTTTTACAAAATTAGGCTGGCGATAGTGAATATAATATTAACATTTACTTAACTGATTTTGATCCATGCTTATGTCATGGCAGTTAAATTACTTTTCGGTGTTAAAATTCTGTTTAGTAATGGTTTTAAAATCATTAAATATTGAAATATGTAATATTTAGTAAGACAAAATTAAATCGTTTGATAGTTGATAAAAGTTTTATCCTGCCTTCGAAATGTTTTGAATATGCGAAGGTTATTGTAGATGTCGAAGTCGAAACCGAAGGAAATTTGACCTTCGACTTCGACTTTTCGAAGCTTCGCACACCCCTATAATCTAACTAGAACTAGTACAAACACAACATCCATTCCTCGGCCATTAATTCATCACTGTGAAAGGGTAATTTGAATAGCCGTGAAAATATTCAAATATCGTGTGAACCTTTTATACCTTTAAAATCCACAAAAACAGATACAATCTGTAAAAACTGAAGTCCTGGCGTAGCTCATACTTGCCAGTATACTCACATCGAAAACTATATTGTATGACAAGGCAGCTGCAAAAAAAATAATTAAGGTATTTGTAAAATAAAACAGTAAAATTAGTTCCATAATCTGTGTTTATCACAAATTTGAATTTTTCATATCCCTACTAATAATTGATTGTATCCACCAACACAATCAAAGTCACTTTACATCATTTGTTCATAGGGACAAAATATTTGTGAGGCAGATAAATCCAAAGCTATTTTTTAGTAACATTTTAACTCCCGGGTAAATGGTCAAAGCTACTGTGAATGGAATATATAACCTATCCTAAAATTGTATCAAAATTGACTTTTCACTTCGGTAGCACTTCATTATACTTTTATTTCAAGCACTGCTAAACAAATAGTGTGTTTGAATTTCTAGAGCGCAAGAGGCTGGGTGTTGGGCAGTCTCAGGAAATGAACACACTATTCAGATTCTGGTCATTCTTCTTGCGAGAGAACTTCAACCGAAAGATGTATCAGGAGTTTAAAACATTAGCAGTGGAGGATGCCAAGGAGGGCTACCGGTATGGACTTGAGTGTTTGTTCCGCTTCTTCAGCTATGGTTTGGAGAAGAAGTTCCGACCAGAGGTTTATGAGAACTTTCAGGAAGAGACGATAGCTGATTATAAGTCTGGTGAGTGATTTCCAGCTATTAGCGCTTTGTATTTGTATTGCATGCATTTAAATCAAATAGGTGGCTGGGCCACACAGTCCTTTAATCTATTATAATTCCTTCAAAGTTAAGTAAAACCTTCAATTAAATTGTTGTCAACAATTGTCACATGTTTTGTTTTAATATTTAGTCAACTTGGTCATGCACTGGATTTCTTTGTTTATTTAGTGATTTAATTAAAAATATATTGATCTACAAATTAATGTTGTGTACAGGTCAGTTATATGGGTTAGAGAAGTTCTGGGCGTTTTTAAAATACTACAAGCACAGTAACAACCTCCAAGTTGACCCCAAACTGAAAGAGTATCTGTCAAAATTCAAGAGTGTTGAGGACTTCCGTGTTGTACAGGTAACCTGTAATCTGATAATTTAACTAACTTATTTCACTATTGTAGAATTATTGACCCAACCAATATTTTAATTCCAAAAAAGTCCATGTTTCTAAGTGTTTATACTAGTGATGTTAAAGACACAAAAAAGTTTGAAATGGATCACGAAAATTTGAGAGGGGGAAAAACAACATGAACTGCTCCAAGAAATCTACCAACCAACCGACAAAATATTATTTTTGGTACCATTAAAAGCTAAAAATAATCCTAATTTTTAAAAAATCAAAAACCGTGTTTAAAAAAGCATAATCATAACGATCATCATGAGAATTTTCCAGTCACTGTAACATAAGCCTCTCTCCAACTTATCCTTTCTCCCCACCACTTCTCCTCCTCCACAATGACCCAGTCTTCTCTCTCCTCCACTTTCTCTGCATTTCCTTAAACCACCTGTCCCTTGGTCTTCCTCTAGGCCTCCTGCTCCATTCTCTTCACATGACCTTAATGGCATGACCAATCTAGCTTGTCCTGCACTGATTCCTCCTTAACTATCCCTCTCATATCTTATCTTACCCATTCATGTCACTCCTCTAGTACTTACCAGGCTTGAATTCTATTTCCAATCTTCCTCTTCATTATTTATGTTTCTGATATGTAGTTCAATACTTGTACATAGTAAGCCTTGTAGATCACTCCTTTACACTTCCCCGGCACATTCCTGCTCCAAATTATACTTCTCACACTTCTTACGTCCCTCTCTCATTAATCTCTCTTCTCTTTCTTCCACTTTCCTCTATCACACTCTTCAGGTATTTAAAGCTTTTCATTAGCATCAATTACTTCACTCTAGAGCTTGGGAATACGGTGATTTTCGTAAAACGTGTTTTTTCGGAATACATTTTTGAAAACCATATTCTTTTATATAATTCTATTGTTTTACCATAAATTTTCAATATTCTGATAGTAATAAAAATTGGGGTTTCATTTTTTCTATCATTATTGCTAACCACTTACCTTAAAATTTTATTTTTAAAACTTGTAGCACATTTTTAGGTCTAAAAAATAATTCCTGTCTCGACTTGTCTTGTCGATCTGCAAAATTTGTGGCAGGTAAGAGTCATCCGGGTTTTTTGACTTATGTTTAGCTCAGGCAACATAATCTTTTATGCTCCAGTTCGATTTGGCTGATTTTTTCTGACTTTATCCTCATAGAAGTTATCTTTTAATCACTTGTCTCTAGTAAACTACTCATTAGTGACATCAGGTGTAGACTTTGTAACTAATTGTTAAAGATGTTTCTTGGAAAAAACAAAAAAACAGATTTTCACTGCATAAAAAAATTTAATACCTAACAGTTCTTATTACTAATAGTTCCTTATTGTTTTTATCAAAGTGAAAAAAAAATATAGCAAAACTTTTGCAGTGTCAGTTTCAGGTAAACTGCAATCCTAAACTCTACTTCCCTCCTACTGTCACACCAGTTGTGCACCTGTCACTCTTCTTTATTGTAATCACCGTCTCACTCCTTACATTAAATCGCATTCCATACCACTCCAAAGCTTCATACTACCATATCATCCGCAAACAACATTGCTCTCAATTTTTTCTACCACACTTTCATTATTTTGTCCATCACTACAGTGGTGAGAGCGCTCTTCCTTGCTTCAGGCCATTTCTTAACCCAAACCACTCTGTCCTCCCACTTTCATCCCTCACTCCTTTCTTCAGTGTTTCTCATACTCTACATCTGAAGATATTGTCATAGGCTTTTTAAACACACAGGAAGACCATCAGAAGGTCCTTCCTTCCATTAATCATAATATCTCTCTTGAAGCTGTCTTACACCAATTATCAGAGCTACTATGGACTTTTCCCCCTGCGGGACGGGGTTAGAATAGTCCCGCAGTAACCCCTGCTTGTCGTAAGAGGCGACTAAAAGGGGAGGCTTCTGTGCAGGACGTACCTCGTGTAGGACAAACCTTTCCTATTTCTTTCCTTTATCCTCTTTTTTCCTCCTTTCTCTCTCCCCTTCCTTCTCCCTTCTATTACTTTACTTACTTCTTTCTTTCCTTCCCCCTGCCGTTCATCCTGCACGGAGGCCTTTGGCCTTCCCATTGACGACCTTGGCTACTAACCCTGGCTCTTCTCGGTTTATTATTGAATACCACTGCTTTGAGCTCCTGAATGAAAGTGCGCCGGTTGCAATACCTTAGTAGAAGGGCCTTAGGAATGACAATAACCGGGTACCCTACTTTGGGAAAAGATCGGTTGCGTTCATGAGGGCCCGGACGTAAAATTGGCACTTTCCTACACCCACTTGCTGCGATGACCTCTCTCCCGGCGATGCCCTATGCGAAGGTTGTCATGTCTAGCGCCGTATAGGGCCTCTCGTCGGGACAGTTAACAGGGCCACATGTGGTAGTACCAACTTGGATCACCCTGGGTCTACTATCCGAGTATTGTGCAGGTTGTCCCACCAAAAGACATGGCCACCTCCATTGTCGCAACTGACACCTTAATGTCCACTAGCACTGTACTGCCAAACTCTGCTGGCAACTCACTGCCCGGCCCCTCACAGGGCCGTATTATTGATAAGAGGCGGAAACGGGTAAGGCCGTCCAGCCCTCAATTAGAAAAAATCCAGGAAGTAGTGAGGCCCCAGCCCCGCTTCCTGGTAATGTCTCGAGCAGAAGACAATGAAGACCTGAAACGTGTAAGCCCATTTATCCTCGAAAGAGTGATAAATGGAGCAGCCAAATCAGAAGTCTCGATAAGAAAACTGCGTGATGGCACCATCATGATTCAGACCACGACTGACAAGCAGTCTTCAGACATAATGGCGATCTCTGAAATACCGTTGAGCAATACGACTCATATACCGGTGAAGGTGGAACCTCACAGGTTCCTCAATGTTTGCAAGGGAGTGGTCACTTGCTATGACCTCGACTGCGTGAGCATTGAGGATATCTGTGAGGAGCTTTCCCCTCAGCACGTCACCGAAGTGTACCGAATTGCAACAAAAAAGAACGGACAAGAGAAAAAAACTGACTCGTATATCCTCACTTTTGCGACACCTACCCTTCCAAAGGAGGTCCGAGCAGGTTTCCACGTGCTCAGGGTCCGGCCGTATGTCCCTAATCCTCGGCGCTGTTTTCAGTGTCAGGAATTTGGGCATACGAAGCTGCGATGCCGTGGTAAGCCGACCTGTGCGGATTGTGGACAGGAGGCTCACGAAACACCGTGTGAGTCTCCGAAGTTATGCGTAAACTGCAAGGGTCCACACTCTGCCTGGTCTCGGGCCTGTCCGAAATGGAAGGTAGAGAAAAAAGTCCTGGAGATTCAATCCGAAAAAAAGATCTCATATGCCCAGGCTCGCAAGGAATACGCATCTAGTCAGGCTCCGGTATTTCAGACATCATACAGTCAGATTGTCAGTCAGAACGTCAACTGTCCCAACTGCCATTGCGCAGTTAATTTCGCTAAGACTTCATCGCGACCTGTGCCATTGGTCTCTGCTCGAGACATCAGTATTGGAAACGCGCCAATTAAGTCGTCTCCCCCACCCGTCCCACCGAGGAACCATCCTCGGGGAACCCCCCCGAGCCCACCTCGGGGAACACCCCCGAGTCCACCTCGGGGAACTCCTCCGAGCCCTCCTCGGGGAAATAAATTACGTGTGGCCGCTGTTGAGTCGCTCATTCTCGCCTCTGGGCCACCAGAGGTCGGGATGAGTG
This sequence comes from Timema shepardi, assembly GCA_902151425.1. Classification (NCBI taxonomy): domain Eukaryota; kingdom Metazoa; phylum Arthropoda; class Insecta; order Phasmatodea; family Timematidae; genus Timema; species Timema shepardi. Next base: position 64,209 of record CABFVX010001311.1, on the reverse strand, counting down.
GCTGTACAGGAGAGGCCATAAAGGTGAGTCCCACTGGTGCCTTGAAGAAGGACCAGCGAGAGACCGCCGGAAAAAATATTATAAAAAAAGCGTCGAAGGCCTTAACAAAGCCTTCGCGCAAGGATCCCACTAACCAGTCTCTCCCAAATAAACAAAAACCTCTTCTGAAGCGGGAGGTCCAGGAGAGACTGGGAAAGGCAAGAGGACCTAAAAAGGTCCTCAACCAATTTTTATTATTAAAGGATAGTGACATGGATTGCGAGGACAACTAAATTTTATATTAATAAAGTATGTCGCTACTACAATGGAATAGTAGGGGTTTCTATGCTCGTGTAGGTGACCTGGTGGTCTAGGGGTAAGGTGTCAGACTTCTATGCTGGCGGCCGGGGTTCGATCCTCGGTCCCGGCAAAGATTTATCTGATTATCAAACCCTTCCTTCACCTCTGACAAGACATCTTGTGAATGTGAGGAATGCCAGGTCTCTACCGTGGTTCGGATTCCACGTTAAGCTGTAGGTCCTTCATTTCATCTCACAATCACCCTACCATTACACATTAGCGTAAGTGCGTACAACCCGAACTGGTAGTAAGACGCGGTGCTAATAATAATAATAATAATAATAATAATAATATGCTCGTGTAGAGCAAATTAAACAACTGAATTTTTTCCTGCATCCTTCCATCTTGTGTTTGCAGGAAACCCACTTCCGCCCAAATGACAACCCGATGCTTTGTTGGTACGATGTATATCGTACCGACAAGCCATTCTTTGATTGTGCTAGCGAAGGTGTGGCTATACTCGCACGTAGCAATATATACCACATACACATTAATATTATATCTTATCTCCAAGTAACCGCTATCCAAATCTCCCTTGCTGTGGAAGTGACAGTGTGCTGCATCTACCTCCCACCAGGTGAACGTGTTTCAAAGAGGAGTTTAGAGATCCTCTTTATACAACTTCCCGCCCCCTATATTATCTTGGGGGCCTTTAACGCACATAACCTGGTGTGGGGATCTAATTTTACAGATGCCCGCGGGAGGATGGTAGAGGATATTCTTGTCTCGGAAAACCTGGTGATAATGAACACCGCTACACAGAAACACTTCTCGACTTTTAATGGTGTTTCCTCTGCCATTGACCTAACTTTATGTAGTCCCGGGATCACTACTCACTTCCTTTGGGAGGTTCATTTGGACCTATGTGGTAGCGATCACTTCCCCATTCTGCTTTCTCCACTTCAAGATCCTCCTAGTACACCACGACTATCCCAATGGGTGATTAAACCGACTGGGATAAATTCCGCGAGCTCGCTGTATTTCATGAATCCCCTTCTCCTGACGTCGATGTTAAGACTGGGTATTTTACTTCGACGGTCATCGAGGCGGCGAGGGCTTCCATCCCTAAATCCTCACCAAATCCGCGCCACCAACCTGTTCCCTGGTGGAACGAGAAGTGTCGGTTGGCTATTTCTGACCGTTAAAGGGCCCTACGCCGCTTTCATCGACGTCCCACTTCGAGGAATCTGGAGTCATTCCGGATTCTACGCGCCTGAGCTCGCCAAGTTATTCGAAACAGCAGAAGAGAGTCTTGGAGACAGTTTATTTCTACCCTTACAATTGCCACTCCCACAACTAAGGTTTGGGACAATATTCGTAAATTAAATAGTAGCAAGAATTCCAGTAATAGTATACCTGCCCTCATGTCTTAACGGTTCGCTTGTCTCCTCCCCTGTGGAGGTAGTCATTGTACTGGGCTCCATGTTTGCCACTGTTTCTAGCACTGCGAGCTACTCTAACGAGTTCGCGGTGTATAAGCGGAGCATCGAGCACCTTACTATTGAATTTGGACAAAGTCGGGGGGAGGATTATAACTCCCCCTTTACTAAAGAGGAACTTATCTATGTCCTGTCCCAGGCAGTCAACACAGCTTCTGGCCCTGACGAAATCCATTATGAAATATTGCACCAACTTCCCCCTGCTGAATGGGCGTTCCTCTTAGACCTCTACAACCTTGTTTGGGAATCTTGTCAGTTCCCAACTCTGTGGAGGCAAGCAACCGTTATCCCTATATATAAAAGTGGCAAGGATAAATTAGAGCCAACTAGCTATAGACCTATAGCTTTAACTAGTTGTGTATGCAAAATATTAGAGAAAATGATCAATAAACGACTTATATGGTATTTAGAATCCCGCAATCTGCTATCTAATAATCAATGGGGTTTTCGCCGTAACCAATCCACGGTGGATCATCTTGTCCGTCTTGAGACTGCTGTTCGTGACGCCTTTCTCCTTAAACAGCATCTTTTGGCGGTTTTCTTTGATTTGGAGAAGGCATACGATACCACATGGCATTACAGCATCTTAAAAAGCCTTTTTAATTCGGGATTCCGGGGGAACCTCACTATTTTTATATCTAATTTTATGTCAGATAGACACTTCCAGGTAAGGTTAAACACCACCTTATCTGATGATTTTATTCAAGAAAATGGGGTGCCTCAGGGTAGTATTTTAAGCTGTATGTTGTTCGCTATTGCGATAAATAGCATTGTAGATAAAGTACGCCTTGCTGTTCGTTCATGCCTTTTCGTGGATGACTATGCAATTTATTGCAGTTCATCGAGTTTCCACAGGGCTGAACGACAGATACAACTGGCTGTAAACAATCTATGGCTGTGGGCATCTCATTATGGCTTTCGTTTCTCCGCGGCCAAGACGACTGTCGTTCACTTCCATAGATTACGCGGAATACAGCCAGCCCCAAATATTTTAATGAATAACGTTGTTTTACCTGTCTCGGAGAGCGTAAGGTTCCTGGGACTTTTATTTGATTTTAAACTTACTTGGATCCCCCACATCAAAGACCTGAAAGCGAGGTGTGTTAAAGCTTTGAATTTACTTAACGTAGTTAGTGGTCGCTCTTGGGGTGCTGATAGAGAAACCTTGATGCGCCTCTATAGAGCCTTGGTGAGATCAAAACTTGATAACGGCAGTTTTGTATATGGTTCCGCTAGACCCTCTGCGTTAAAGATGCTAGATAGTGTCCATCATGCTGGCATTCGACTGGTTACTGGTGCTTTTCGTACCAGTCCAGTCATCAGCATCTGTGCCGACGCCGGTGAGCCCCCTCTTTCTTATCCGGCGGTCCTATCTCCTGGCATCTTACGTGTCGAAACTGCATTGCATGCCAAATCATGTTGCTTACCGTCCTGTGTTCCATCCCCCGAACTGTGTCTTGTATGAAACCAAATGGTGTAGTGCGAGGCCGGTTGGGATCCGGATGCTATCGGTTTTTGACACGTGTGGGATAGTCCTGCCCAAGACTATCCCCACATCTCCAGGTAGAGTTCCTCCCTGGAAGGTACGCCTGCCGCAATGCCACTTTGATCTTGCCAAATTTCCTAAAGCGACCACCCCACAATTTATATATCAGAGGACCTTTAACGAGCTCCTCTCCACTCACTTTCAAGGTTTTCAGCACATCTACACGGACGGTTCAAAGTGTGGGGCCTACTACTTTTCTGTCACAACATTTTTTATATATATATATATATATATTCAAAATTTAATAATCAAATAACTTACATTAAATTCTTGTTACAATATAATTATTAGTAGTGACCAACAGGTTGCAATAGAAAAGTCTAATACAAGTGACAAAAAGAAAGAGTAGATATTAAAGGTTTTACCATTTCATTTCATCTGTAATTTTGGCTCAAATTAATATTTTTACTATTAAGAGTGTCAAGGTCAATCTACTTTTAAATAACTTTGTTGAAGATAAGTGGCTAAAAGGACATTCTGCTGCGGAGAAAAAAAAACTATTTCAATATATATATATCTTCAACAAAGTTATTTAAAAGTAGATTGACCTTCACACTCTTAATAGTAAAAATATTAATTTGAGCCAAAATTACAGATGAAATGAAATGGTAAAATCTTTAATATCTACTCTTTCTTTTTGTCACGTGTATTATTGCAACCTGATGGTCACTACTAATAATTATATTGTAACAAGAATTTAATGTAAGTTATTTGATTATTAAATTTTGAATTTTACACATGGCTGATCATTTATTAAAAAGTATTTCTCTGCGTTGATTAAGACATAGTTACCACACAAATTTTAAAATCTTAGTAAAAAGATATGCAAAAACTATGATTATTAGGGAAATAAGAAGGAAATATGGTTTTTGTTTACTTTCCAATTAGACTCATTTTCAGACATGAATAATTTTATTCCTATCAAAGATATTGTATTTCTAGGGTTTAGCCTATATTTTGGGGCAGCTTATTATCTGGCCAGTACAGTAAATATTAAGTTTAATCTAGAGCTATTATTTTTTTCTGTAGAGAAGTAAAATTAGTTTGTTAAACAGTTAGTGTTTTATAGAGTAGTCTTCAAGTTTTAAAATGAACTATTTATTAAATTCATGTTAAGAGTCAAATCAAAAAACTTGAGCTTACAAAGCATACATTTAAAATCATTCAAATGCTGCTCTCTTTGGGCAGAGTTTAGCATGTTTATACTTAAGTTAAACTGTCAGTTGAGTTTTATTTTAAATTGTGTTTGTAATGTCTAATTATATTCCAAATTTATAGACATATTTGTAAAATAAATAAGTTGATCAATAATTTCCCTATCTATATTCCTTACTCATTTTAATACTCTTACACACCATTTGTGCATCTTTAATAATAATGTCATCAAATTATTTTATCCTCACATCACTCTTAATTAGAGGTGTGAGATGGAAAATTACCTTTAACTTGCTTGTAGCTCATGTCTGCTTCTTATCTCATTTATAACTTCACTTTGTTTGCTCAACATTTCAGCCTGGAGATGAAAATGAGTTGAGGGAAGGTTTTGGAGGACACATGACTCGACTGCACATGATAAAACGCCGAAACCGCACCGTGTCCGAAAGCTACAGCATGGATGTTAGGCAGCGGCCAAATGCCCAGCAACTTCAGAAAAGGGTAAGACGTTTCTCTGGAGGTTCAGGCATTGGAACCCAAAAACGAGCAGACTTGCCTGGATTTGTAGGCTCGGGCCATATCAGGACCCACTCTTTTGGTTCCGAGAGACAGCGGACATACTCGGCTAGTGAAAGTCATAACAGAGGAAAAAGTTATCATAAAGAAGTCAAAGCAGATGGAAGTCATTCAAAAGCTAGAGTAAATTTTGATTTAAGAAATAACAAAGATTCTGCTTCTGAACCATCACGTGCTACATCAACCAATAAGATATTGGAATCCAAGGTACATAGTCGAACACATCCGCTTTCGAAAAAGAACCAGTCTCCTCATGATGGTTCTGGTACAAGAAGCCCAATTATAAAAACAACCATAAACTTGGTATCAGGAGAGGGATCAAAATTTGTAAGCAAATTAGTTTCCTCGGATGTGAGCAAAAAACAGGGTAATTCAACCGAAGCCTTCAAAATTAAAGATGAATCCTGTTCTTCGTCTACATCTAAGTCATGAAGGCTTCTTTTGAAAATACATCTTTGTACATAGACACAGGTAAAATAAAACACATTTTTACTGTCTTGGTAAATGAGCTCAGGGTTGCCACCTAAATAAAGTTTAATTGTGTTCTCTACATGTGTGGTAATAAAGTTTTGTACAAAAAATGTTTGCTTGATTTGCTTTACAAATCATAGAATATTAAGACATTGTCTTAAAAGTGTTGTATATTTCATTTGGACAATAACTGTGAGAAAAATAATCCTGGTATAAGGCATTGGTTTAGGTGGCAATTATACTTACTGGCTTCTGGTTTGTATCAACATGCTCATTGTAGCTCAACAGATGGTAGAATACTTGGTGAAAGTAATTTCACTTCAGGAAATATAAAAGTCTGATTTCCAAGTCTATCTTATAGTGCCATATAATCATTTAAATATTGGTACAGTTTTTCTTAAAGATATGGTGCATCTATATTTTATAATCATTTAAATAATGGTACAGTTTTTCTTAAAGATATGGTGCATCTATATTTTTTCTTCATAACTATCAATAATTACTAGCATTAAACTTCCTTAGAACTCATTATGACAAGAAAAAAGTAAATAAATTATTTGCTGACAGAAATGTTAATATTGCTAACTAATTATTTATGATAAAGCTGTTCCTAAAACAAAATGTTATAATCATATTTGAATAAGAAATCTTAATAAATCAGTTTGAGCTTTGTAGATTTATATGTCTTCCAGTACATTTACGGTATTAACGAGTAATTTGACCTTTATAAACTTCTTTTTTTTTTGTTTTGCTTTTGTTTGTTTGTGGTTATAGATTTAACAAACTTTCACTTTTTCTCTTTAAATAAATACCTACACACTATGCTATCAAACACAATGTATCCCAAATAAAACCTGTCCTAAATGCAAACTCGCATACAAATGAGTGTGGAAGCTCACTGACCTTGTACGGTTACTGTTGCACACACGTTAGTGAGTGACAGCAGAGGGAAACGGAAGTGTCAGCGAGCGGAACTTTACATAGTGGTTGGTGGCACACATTTTAAACACAGACTTTGAAATTCTTTGCGTTCGGGGTCGGTTTTATTTGGGACACCGTGTAGTTTTGGCATTATATTTGGAGATGGTGTGAAAATATGTTGTAAGAATGATTAGTTACAGGAGCTATCCTGGAAAAAGACGTAATTATGTAAAGGTTTACCTGGGTTTATCAAGGTCTAGCCCATCTTTCTTTCCATTAGTTTGCCTCCCCATCACTTTTTTGTACAGTTTTTCACACTGTTTCCATTATTATTATTTTATTCTTGTAGTAGAATAATTAATATTTAAATAATTAAAATAGGTAGGAAGGGCCAGGGCAGAATTATTAAGGTTCAAAAGTTTACATTTGAAACAATCCATTACATTAATGTTCAGAGCACGTGGGTCGCCTCCTTTGACAAATGAGAGCAGAACACTTGACTAAAATTACTGATGTGATATGTTTTAAATGTGAACTTTTGGACCGTCATTCTGTTGATAAGTTTAGTTCGTGCCCATTCATTCTTATTTTCAATGGGCTTTTTAATCCAGCCACTAGGCGCCATTTTTCCTTTAGAGAATAATAATCATGGGAGAATTTTCTTGTATATACCTTTTATTTAGATTTTTGTTTTGCTATGAAAACATGTTTTTGTTAGTTTTCATACTCTTGAAACTGATATTTGTATATACATCATTGCTTTAAGTGAAATGAAATTGTAAAAATAATATCAATATGTGTTTGCAAAACTTTGCTGTTGCTAGTTAAAATGCTGCGCTAATCCACAGGTTACGGGTTCACAGATATTATATGTCCAAATTGTAGTTGCTTTCAAGGCTTATCTAAAATTAATTAATACCTCTTAGAATGACTATTTGAGGCTGCATGTTGTCTTTAGATGTAAATTGTATATTTTATGTTAAGTGACGTTTATGGTTAATGTAATAAAAAATTTTGTTTGAGATTAGCATTCATTCTTTTGAAAAAAGTAATAAATTTATCCAAAAGTTACTACACTTAAAGTTAGATTTGTGTACAATTAATTCATATGCTGTTCAGAAATTTATTTTCATTGTCCTCTGAAATGATTAAACTATATAAGGGACATATTTTTCCAATGAAATTTAATTAATTCTTATCAAATTTTGGATTTTGTTGATAATAAACCCTTCTTCCCTTTTATTGGAACTCTACAGTGTATAGTTGCTAGATCAATAGAAAATAAGTTTAATTTTTGCATTCTAAATCCATAAATTATTTGAATTGTATTTCCTAAAAATATATATATATATTACAACTTGAAATTAAAAAAGATAAAAAAAAAAGTTACTAGTGAGACATGTGACTTCTCACAAAATGCATACATTAGTTTATAAATGTTGTGTTGAGGTATAAAACTTGCCTCTTCTTGAGAGTTAATAAATGAAGTGTACTTCGTGGAAAATGTCTAACTATAATTTCCATTCATGGTGATAAACTGAGTAAGTTGGAAATACATATATTTAATTATAATTAGGGGTGTGCATTTTTCACTCTGGGTAGAGTTTGGATGAAAACAATTGTTTTGTTTTTTTCCTCGAGCTCGAGTAGTAAACAAAAAATATTTCAAATAGGATTTCTGTAATAGATCAATGCATAAGCCATAAATAAGTACAAACTTCTTTTTTTTTGTGTAGAAAAATGTTTAATCACACAAATTCAAATTTTTAGATCAATTTAATTTAGTTGTGCAATTTTTTTTTTGTTATATTAAAGGAAATATAAAGGGACTCTTATTTGTATGAAATTATATATTAAAGTTTCAATAAAATGTTTGACAAAAAGATCAAAAATTCAGAGTACTAAAATGGATTAAGTTCTGTAAAAATTCAAGTAGCTATTAAAACTTGATTCGAATTTTAATTTTTTAGTACTCACACACCCCTAAATATAATAAACAGTTGTATTAAGACATAATAGTTGCAGACATGGTAGAATGTATCACAATATTTTATATATAAGTTATAACATGATTTGTGATTGAAGGTAATTTTGATAACTTACTAATGTGAGAATGATATGTTAGTAATAGGTAAAAAAAAAGAAGAGAAATTGTAATATAAACTTTAGTTAACGCAAGTTTACAGTAGAAATATGTAATAAGATATGTGAGTCAATAATATTTTTCAATTAAGTATGCTTAATTTTGTGTGGTGGGGTTGTCCATTTACTTTAAAATAAATACAAACCTCATTACTTTGGTTACCTAATTGCTCGGCTTTACTCCTTTAGTTTGTTTAATATTTAGTCAGGGTATTGTCTCAAATATTTAATATAAATTTCAATTTTCCCCTTTATTAGGGGGTCTAGATAATAAGTGAGCATACTCAATATTTTTGTAATTATATTAAAATATGTTTTACATTTATAACTAAATTTATACTTATTAGAATGTATAACATTTTGCTAAACTTATGGATTCATTTCACACACACACACTTTGTATAGTCATGTAAAATATTATTAGATTTTAGTATTGGATAATTCTGATGTACATCCTAGTCTAAAAACTATTTGGCAAACTTAAATCCAATCCTTTGATTATCAATTTCATTATTCCATGCAAAAGTTGAGAAATTTCAATCAGACCTTTCATTATTTAATACCGGTATCTTAAATTAGATGTAATTTAGCTAAATAAGCTGAGTTTATATATAAAACATCTTTGATATAATATAAATACAAAATTTAAACACCCGTTCAGTAGTTAATTTGAGATGTGATAGAACTAAGAGTAAATAAAGCCACCTCTTCCCACTATTTCTTAATCTTTCAATTCCTGTTCCTCTGCAAAACTGAATATACCACCCAAGTTCCTTATACACAGAACTCTGCTCTTCTGACATTTTTCGGCATAAAGCACAAAGTGAATAGCTTTAACCGCCATTTTATGTCGGTAATTCGGTCTCTTTACAGCAATGATGGGCACTAGTGAATGATTTTAACTATAAATTATTGAATGATCAAAGCTATCAAATGCTCATTCCATCTGTTTATTTATGCACTTTTACGTGATATTGTAAACATTTTATTAAGCTTTTACAGTATGGGCCCTAATGTATCTACAACTATAATGAACTGTCATACTGAGACTCCCTCTTGGCAGGCTAGGAGACTGTCTCGTGCTATCCTCTGTGGCTGAGTTTTAAATATTGTAGCCACTCAAGTGTTGACTGAATAATGCTCAAGCTAAACTAGTCACACTTTCTTGCACAAATAACCTGAAAATTAGCCTAAAGCAACTCCTCTGATTTTAATTAAATACCTCATGAAAATGCGATTCATCATCTATCTTTAAGGAAAACTTTTCTTGCCAAAGTTTAAACATGAGTAACGATTGATTTTCTTCAAGCTGCAACTGTTCTCTCTTTGTCCAGTGGCAACAGTGTAAAGTGTGAACTAGGTTACTTTCCAGTACCTTCTTCAATATATACTTTATCAACTTACTTTTTTTTTTTAAATATTGTTTAATTGGCAATTGTTTCTCCCAGAATAGGTTGGCTATTACACTTTTATGGTTATTGGCAGTTCAAAAGACTTCACATTGTTTTTTGTAAAACTAATGATTAAAACTGTCTTGATCAGTTTCAACACTTTATTATCTGCTGTTATTTATCAATATACCTCGTAAAGATATAATAAAATATGATACAAGGGACCAATTACCAAACCACCCGGATCCTAAATTGAACCTTGAAGAACTTTATATGCGAATATTAATTCAAATCATTTTAATTTTATTACAAATAAATTATGTTTGAGAGGTTTCATGTGGTGATACTCGGGCATGAAAATATTCATAATGTCTACTGGCTGAGCTAGATGATTCATTTTTGGAGAATTGTAGTGTATGGTGGTAGAAGGAATGGGGAAGATGGAGTTATTTTACTAAAATGACCTGGCCACAAACTGAAAATGGTCTATATTGATATGATGGTATTCTTTGGTCCCGTTCTGCTACACTTAGAATGTGTCTACTTTTATAAACTATTATTTAAATTAGTTGACAATATCAAAAATGACTAATGATCTTCTTTTTTTTTAGCCACCTCAAATTTTGGAAATAAAAACACTATAATGAGGGTTTTCGTTTGAATGGCTATAAACTTGTTGACTGAATAGTCGGTCAGTCAATAATTAATACAACAATAAATCACCTTTAAACCGTTAACGAAACTGACTGATATATGGTATGTAACACACACCCCATGCTTAAATATACCAGTGAATGGTCTAGGGCACACACAAATGACTCCGTAAGCAACATAAGACTTGTGAGAAATGTGTGGGGGATTACTACTCTAAATAAATGATTTTTACAATTTCTTAATAACTCACTATCCTATTTATATTTGCTAAATATAGGCTTAAATTCATGCTTAATGCACAAATAATAGCAAATGGTGTATAGCATACAGTGTGCAAGAAGTTAAAATACATTATTTTCAATGATAGCGTTTATACATAGTGAACAATTCACATTGCATAAAGTTTATTTAACTTTAACTCTTCCTCCCCAGTTATTAGGAAGTAGGTAAACTATGGTATTCGTGCCATAATAATTTCAGAACCAAATAAAAATTGAATTTGATTTAATAGTACAGACAAAACTTATATTTAGTTAAATTCAAATTTCAAAAGATACAATTTAAAGGGGTGTGCAAAGCTTTGAAACTTCGACTTGGCTTCAAAATAAACATCAGCTCCAACTTCATTTGAAAAAATAATCCTCCTTCGTCAATAAAATTATTGACAGCTAAAATACTAATTTATGTTCAATTACTGCCATTCTAAGCTGTTAAATAAATTACAAATTAATATTCATATCGAAAAAATCTGATGTAAATGAGTTGCATGTTGTGATGATTGCTTGTTTGATCAGATTGTAACACAATATTATAAGCAATTGTGCAATAAAACATTTTCTGAGTAATTTTAGTGCATGGAGTAATATAAATAACCACAATTTAATTAATGTTCTTTTTTGAATACACCTTTTATTATAGTATTTTCAGAGACATTATCTAGTAGTGAAATGATGTTAAACCAATTTCTATCGATTTAAGTAGGGTTTTATAGTTTATACACGTTTCTTTATAAATCGATGTATTTTTCTCACGAATTGTGCACTGTACGCTATACACTATTTAATATTAGTTACCTATATGTTATGGATGAATATAAACCCAGGCTAACTAGGTTAGGAAGACCAGAATATAAAAATTCTGGACACTAAACAAACTTTGTTTCATATCGTGTGATACACTATTTATTACAAATTTACTATCAAAGGGTTAGTTTTTATTTTATGTGGAAAGAAGAAAACATTCTTTTGAGTTATATTTTAAATTTTATAATCCTCAATAAAACAGTTTAATATGTTCTGTTGTAAACTCTCAAATTAAACTACTACGGTGGGTTTTGTGTCACCAGGTGTTAGTAACCATAGCCATGCTCACATTTGTAAATATTGCATAACTTTTTTTCTTTCAATTATTTTAGATTTTGTAGGTTTAATCCTAAGCCTGTAATATGCTGTGAGAGATTTTTTTTGTGTACAAAGTATAATTTTGAGGGGAAATTTTGGTGACAGTTGGTAACTTTATTATTACATATTAAAATAAATACTAGTAGTTTAGTTTTCTGTATATTAGGTAATAATAACAATGATAATAATATCAAGGAATGAGTTTACCCATTGAAGGTGTATAATGTGTGAGATTGTTGTGTTTTAAGTTAAATATTATGTTTATAGCTTTATGTGTACTAGTGTGTGGTTTTAGGGGTTCCCTTCTATTCTATATGGTTTGTGAAGAAACTTGTTTATTTTTAAGTATGCATTTATTAAGTTCTTGCACATGTTTTTCCTTTATTGTAGCACTACAAGACTTGCCATGTTACCAATTTACCAATACACCAGGAATCTGTTTGAATGCATCATCACAGTTATTTAACATCATACGTTTACTTTTTTTGACCCGATCCTTTTATATAATCTTCACACTATTGTGATTGTACCAATTGACTTATATTTTAACGCCCATGTTATTAATATTAAAAATTAGTTGCCTCAAAATCACATTGAGAGTTAAAGAATTTAATTACCAAGCATAGTAAAAATTTAATTATTTTACTTTAAAAAAAAGTGCTTTTGGCTTTTTTTAAATTTCAAAATAAGATAGTACACTTTTTTATACCGACTTTTCCTCTTATATTTTATTTATTATCTTATTATTGGTATTGACTGTGGTAAGGCTGCAAATCTGAATATATTTACAGACATGTAAAGTTATTTGAAGATTAATATTTTATTTCCACTTTTAAGAAATTTTGTGTTTCAAACACCATCCTGGATCCAGAAGGAAACTTAGGTCGAGGCCTGAAACAGTTTAAACAATAAAACTGTTAACATTCTTTTTTACGGGTTTTTTTCTTTTAGTTAATTTGGGCGTAAATCATCCTTGAGAATAGAAATAAAAGTCCTAAACTATTGGCTTCATACACCAATACTTTACAAAGCCTTAGGTTCCAGTTTAAAAATCAAAAAAATTAATTCCTTGTTAAAATAAGAAAATTCAACCATATAAAAGGGAAATGTATTCTTTACAATTTAACACACATTCTCAATAGCTTCCTTTCATATTTTCAATGATGAAACTAGTCTCACAAAGATTCAAAATTTTATTTAAAAAAAAGTTAATATAATCAATCAAGATGAGTTAAATAAATGATAGGTTTGATAAACATCAAAACACAAAAATCATCGTATTGGTAATGTTTTTTATAAGTGAGTAGGCTAGAGTTATAAGAAAGGTGAAAAAACTCACCATTTTTGTTAGGGGTTCTCAAGCCTACTTTTTTATTAGGTGGTTTTTCCTACCTATGCCCCCCCCCCCTCCATCCACGCCCCCTTCACTATCTCATTAGTTTCTCTTGGAACTTTTTCTTTATATTCATGTTTAAAAACATACTTTTTTTAATACTGATTTGTTAATTTCAAGGGATCTAAATTACAATCAAAGAAGGGGTTGGGGACTTATTAGAGAATTAACCAACACTTGTCCAGAAAAATAAAGAAAAATAATGGTTCAGAATAATACTCTTTGCATACAGATAGTTAAATAATTCTCCTTTGTTGCAAATAATCTTTACTTGTAGGCTCAAATACTTTTATTTTAAGTAGAATCTTTAACCTCACTCATTAATATTGTAAACCATAAACAATAATGATTTGGTGACAACATTTTTTAATAAAAATTCCTTATGCCAATATTTATAAAAATGGAAATATATGTGTTTCCTAAAATTATATATTCTTTCTTTATAAATTTTTCTAAAATGTAAAATGCTGTTTATCTATCTTACTACATCTTGTACTATATTTTATGCAGTTCTTTTTGTATTCTCAATTGGTACATCCCAGCAAAGCACTCATGATTATATTGGAATTTTTAATACTATTAATAAATATGAAACATGTATTTTTGGGATGTGTGAACCTTAAACTATATTAATTTTTGCTATAAAAATATGTATAATTTAAAATAGTTACAAAATTATTTTCAATTTTAGAGAACTCGTGGTCCTTGTTAATAGCATGTAATCTTATCTTAAAAAGATCTTGATTGGGTACAAAACTTACAAACTTAAAAAATATTTTCAAATATGCATACGTTCCTAATGTATAAAATTTCATTTCAATAAGTTTGTACAAGGAATGAAATATACGTGTTCTTATATACCAATTTCATCTATACTTTGGTTTATGTAGAATAATTGGATGTTAACAAATTCTTACTTTTGAATGTTTTGCCAAAATGTCATTTATTAAAATATCTAAAACACAGAATTCCCTATTTTTATACCAAAATAATATCAAAATATATTTATGTTAAATTTCAATAACTTTCAAAAATCCTGTTTTTTTGAAAAATTATTTAGGGCCAGTTTCATAGTCAAATATAGTACGCCTCAAGTGCGGTGCTACACTAAGTAAATGACGACACCTACCTAAACCAGAATGGAATGGGCCAGTTTCCTATGCGAGAACGGCCCATTCCATTCTGGTTTAGGTAGGTGTCGTCATTTACTTAGTGTAGCGCCGCACTTGAGGCGTACTAAATTTGACTATGAAACTGGCCCTTAGTCTTAAAAAGTTACTGGAAATGGTAGAAATAAATATGACCTCTTAAAAGAATGTTTATTATAGATGCTTTTGTTAAAATTGTACCAATAAATGTAATTGGAAAGTAGCGAAAATTAATAAAACCATCTTCCTGACAAATATTTTGTAGAAATTAAAAAATCAGCTTTATCTTATTCATAATTTGATTGCTTTTTAAATAGTGACCTTTTTTACCACAACAAATAAAGTTTTATAGAAGTTGACATTTTTATAGTCTAGTCCAGCGGTTCTCAAACTTTTTTTTAGATTGTACCTTTTGGCCATAGCTAAAAAGTTTAATATAACTCCAAGATTAAAAAAATCTAAATTACAGGTTTATAACTACGCGGTATATTATGGGAAAAAATATCTGTAATCAAAATATTTCAATTGTGACAAAACTATTTAGAGAGAATCATACTGTTATTAACATTATCTCTTATTGATAATCATAATGATAAGTTTAAAAAACATAATTTCACTGTAAAACTACTACAACTATTAGCACCGTGTCTTACTACCTGTTCGGGTTATACGTACTTACGCTAATGTGTAAGGGTAGGGTGACTGTGAGATGAAATGGAGGACCTACAGTTTAACGTGGAATCCGAACCACACTGGAGGCCTAGCATTCCCCACATTCACGAATTGTGATTAATACAAGTCTTGTCAGAAGTGAAAGAAGGGTTTGGCAATTAGATAAATAGTCGATAGAAAAGTGTTATACATTTTCTTAACAAATTTGTTCAAAAATAAAGAAAAAAAGCAGGCTTAAAAAGAATATTTTCCAATCAAAATTTTTAATTGTGATTCTGGAGCTGATATATTATGAATTCCATAGTTTTTCAGTGAAAGGGGTGTGGCTGCATGGCTTGGCACAACTTTTTGATTTCTGGTTGTCCAGTTAAATTTTTCAAGCCGAGTCTGATTCCAAATTTAGAATTTTGTGGTAATTTTTTTGGGTTGGGGGGGAGGATATACTATGAATGAAAAAACACACACAGAGATATGTTGTTGAGAAAAGCACAACAAATTTGATGGCATGGGCAGTAATATGAGGAAACTCGTTCACTCTTTGCAACCAAAGGTATGCCAAGGAAGTTTTCTTGAGACAGACTGGATTTGAGGGCTTCACACCAGACAATTCAATCATTTCTTTCGTTGAAAAGAAGTTTGGTAGACAAAGGGTTTTGCATCCAGAACTCTCTCCCTAAATTCTCAGGAAAATATTTGCCAAAGTTTTCAATCAAACCCAGACAATGCTTTCTTATGACATTGACAACATAATCATGACACTCAAGTTCATTTTATTCTACGATATTTTCTAAAGACGGAAAGAATTAAAGTTGTCCTTTCACAACTTATTTTGTTGCAAATTGAACTTTCATTTTTAAAGCTTTTATTTTGTCATGGATCATGAAGGATGCTGCGTGTTTACCCTGCAGATCTTTATTCAGCTCATTCAGTCACTATGTCAGCCATGAAAGCTAGCCTGCACAACCACACTTAATTTGTAAATTTATCACTAAACTCACACTTGCTGTTAGAGAGGAAAACTCTTTAACTTGTCTCGTTTCATAAAAACAAATAAGATAACAAAGTGTCTGTCACCAACTCATGACTGTTCAAGAAATATGCTCAAATTACTCTAAATATAAGCGAGATATCTGCTAACCTAGAATGTTTCAAGTAGAGGATTGAAAATTCTCAGAAATCAGTCTCCATTCAGCAAAAGGATAAAAAGATGGGTGGAAATAACCAGATTAAAGCCAACAATTAGGGTTTTCCATAAGTCCCTTCTCATTTTGCCAACTTTCCCCTGAGAGCTTCTCGCATACCCCCTGAAAGGTGACTGCGTACGCACCCCAGTTTGAGAACCGCTGGTCTGATCCATTTGATCTTAAATTACATAAAATAATTTGATACATTTTGGCCTTTTGAAACATATTCGATATTTGTTTATAATACAAGGTTCTGTTGATTTACTTACTATGCATTAAGCAAGTGATGCCAATATGCAACCTTAATAGTTTTCAATCCAATTAGGAAGTTATTGGTTGAACTAAAAACATTGTTATAACTTACTGCCTTAAAATATTCTAACATCTCATTATAATATTTCCTTATTTTTAAATCATTTGTGAACTCTAGTTTTGAAACTATTTAAAGGTTATTATTCTTGGGTAATAAATATTATTTATTGATTTGGTCATCTTTAGTGTTACATTTTAACTTACAATTTTACAACTTGTAATCTGAAGTCTTGCTCTTGAACTTATATAAAACTGTATTTTTGTTCATGTTTATTTTTATTTAAATTAAAAATATCAGCTTTGTTAAGTTACAAGAATTCCTAGCATTATATCAATTTGTGTTATTCTAAATACTTACATTTTTGACAAGTTTTATAGTTTGTATGATAAATTGGATAACTGTTTACTAATTATTTTTTAATTTGTTTATCATTCTTTTTTTATGTGTATTCTTGTGCTCATTCAGGCTATTGACAATTTAGGACGTATTAACATCCCACTTGATGACATTCAGCATCATAAACAGATGTGCGCCCAAAAGGGGAGGGGGGAGTCAAATAAGACTAGATGATTTTAGTAAAAAAAATAGACAACACAGAAGATGTATCGAAAACATAGACTACATTTAAGATTAGGCTTGCGACTTGATATTCAAAATATGTACTGATATACACATTAAAATGCCCCTAAAACCCCCAATTGAAAATTGATCCTTCAATACATTATATAGAAGGCCAGATTTTCCTTTATCTGTCATTGCGTCACATTACCCGTCCGTTTTGTAAGCATTACATTTTAACTAAACCTCTCTTACCATTTAGACAGTAAAAAAAAAAATGATAACAATAAAACATATATAAATAGTAGACACCATTCTGATGTTTAGTGGCAAAATCTAAGCTGGGACTTAAATAGACTTTAAAATCCCTCCACCCAATTTCACACAAAGCTAAGACTAATTAACTTTGATCTGACTGGGATTCAGACAAAGTTACCAAAGCTGCTTATTCAACTTGTTGAGGCATAGGACCTTAGAGGTCTCAACCCTATCATGGAGCCATTGATTACTCATATTTCTGTGAAATTTAGAAATGCTTTAGCACATTTAAAGTGATGATTAGTTTATTATTTAAGAGTTTAAATCGTTTTAGAATTTGAAATAAAATAGCTTTTCCGAACATTACCAATTTTGGTTCAACCTTAATTCATTGATTCGCTAACCCAAATGTAGTGTGTACATTTAACACATTTGAGGAATTTCTATTATAATTACTTACTAAAAAAAACACTATAAGGAAAACCTCTTTTTGCTTTATGAGGTAATAGTATTGTATTTGGAAGAAGTTATAGGAAATGTTGATAGAAACATATAAAAGGGATGAACACAATATGGCTATACCATAAAAATAGTAATTTACGTAATATTTCTCTTTGGCTTTCAAGTTGAAATATCTGATATAATTTTTCCTTAGAATTGAAGTAGATATATAATAGCTCATTATATTCATAGAGAATAATGGTTGTTAACATGCCTTAAGACAAAGTCTTGAACAAATGTCAAAAATGGAAGAGAAAAAAAAACATTTGTGTCGTTTGGCATACAAAAATTTCTTGAAAATTAGTCCACGCACTAAGCAATAATCGTGGAACAAACCGCGAGATGAAATGCTAAACCAACTAGCCTCAAGAGGAATTTGATATACATACTATTTTGACTCAATGGTTAGAAAGCTGTGGCTCCTTAATCATACCCCACCCGCTTGACTTCAATTTTATTTTGCATTTTGGTCGCAGCTATTGATGGCTTTGTCCCCCAAAGTAAATTTCTGAAAGCACCACTGCTATAGCTCATCCTTAAAAAAAAAAGTTTTTGAACCAATAGATATCAGTAGAATTTTATGAAGAGTAATATTATTACTCTTTATTTTGATAAAGCTTGAAGAATGTTAAGGTATAGATTAATTCTTTTTAAACAAGTTTTCATTGTTTGCACAAATTTCACAAATACTAACATTACTGATACTAGCCTTAAAATGAATTAAATTCACCTCATCAATTATTATCGTTTTAAAATAATGTGTTGAGTTACCAGCGATCACCACACACAATTCCAAGAAAACTCAAAACTAGAGCCCACATAATTAATTTACTATTTAACCAGAGTATTCTTTAAACCAACTAAGTGTATATCCACACTATAACAATAAATGCTAACATTGAAATACTATAAAGCAAAATAGGACCTTGTTTTTTGTGTGGTTAATTTTATCCACACAGAACCTAGTGATTTGGACATCCTATGTGACCAATATCAGGAGATGATTCTTATATCTCCATAGTTTGGGATTTATTGTGAGACTGTTTTGTGTAATAAGTTTAGAGGTTTTGGTTTCCTACCCATAATATAGTATATCATTTAAATTAATTTATTAGGCTCCTTTATTCCCTTTCACTCTGATTATCAAACACATAATTCTTATTTGATTATGCTCATAAACTGGCATGGAACTTTATTCACACAAATCTACTTTCTCCATCATAACTCATGCATATTAGATACAAAGTAAGAACATTTTTTAACTTTGTTATGTATCTTACAATTCTTTATTAAACTCCCATTTAAGTGAAAGCTATTTTTGTAAATTCTGATTGGCTTTATTTTGTAAATATAGTACTTAAGATGATAATCTGTTAAAAATGTTATCCCACTGTTTGAAGGCAGATGATAAACTGTAACTGCTGTGCAGTAGTGTGTTTGAACTGCTTTAGCTTCTCAGGAGCTATGAGTTGCAGATAAAAAAAATAGTGGGATCATATTCTTAACAAACCAATGTGCAGTTTGTGGAAAAATCACTTAACATAACAAGAAATTTATATATATATATATATTTTTTTTTTCAAGAAAGAAAAATGTTTCAAGTAGTAGATGTGCTCAAGCATGATGATAAAAAAAACTATACAACAACACTATAATATATTGAATTTTTTCACTTGCATTATGTTTTTGTTTTAATTATATGATTTCACTTGTTTTATGTATGATGTCTTTATATATTATGTATGTTATGGAGAGTCAAATTGTAAGTTTTGTGAATACAAAATAATAAAAAAAATGTCAAAAACAAAGTAATCGCAAAAAAACTAAATCAATAATTACTTGTTTGTTAAAGTTTTACTATAATACCTTACTCCATTAAATCTCATTAGTAGGGATGGGATCCTCAAATCCTAATAGATATTCGAGATTTAGAGAAAGTTTGGGATTGGAGATTCAATTCCTTAAAAAAAAAATGTTTAAGATAAATTTGTTTCAAAGCTCTAATATTGATTATTGGTGGTTCAGAACCAATTATAATAATAGGATGGACCTAACAACTGCCCCCAGACCAGTAATTTAACAAACTGAATATGAAATTTTCTTAAATAGCATTAAAACCATCTTCAAAGTGACTGGCTTACCCAGACTCTCGTTTTATTTTTTAAATTAATAAAATGAGTATTTGTGAATATTCATTATTAGAGATTGGTCGAATCCTAGCAAATCGTTATGAATTTTAATGATTCACATATAGACCTACATTACACAATATAGGCCTAAGCTGTGAATTAAGGATTATTTCAATCATGCTTCCAATTTTAATCAACCCCAACACCCCTCCCTCACTCCTCACAAAATACAGGTTAAAATCCAGCCAAATTAAACATTCTAGACTCATATTATTGTTTAAAAATCAAATCAATCAAAATTTGAGTGTCTTAGTTATTTTCAAAAGTGTTGTTAGAATGAGTTAAGTTTCTAAAAAAACATGTGAAATAAACAGGTTAGGCCTAGATATCCTTTGATCAACTTTAATAATCATTAAAGGATATTTTATTGTATTAAGATAGCAAAAATAAAAATACAAACATATTTTTAATAAAGACTAAAACAACATGCTTAACACTTAAACATAGATTGGAAATAGTGAACTCAATAATGCTTAAGTATGTTTTATTATTTTCTTTTATATCCATTATCTTTTTTTTTGCGTAGAAAACAAATATATTCGATTCTTGCAATATATCGATTTCTGAGAATACATTCTATTTAAAACATGAACATATTCTCGCTTACAATATGTTCATTCCCCTTTTATAAGGCAGGACTATGTTTGAATATTTCTACAATTACTTCAATAACATATTTTTTTTTAAATAATAAAAACTAAGTTAAAATGAATTTAAAAATAAATAATGGATTAGCAAGTCATCAATTTTCAAACAAACAATCGATATACGATAGTAGGCTGGTAGGGATAAATAAACAGTTTTATCGCTGTCTGACTGTTGACAGTATTTATTTTTCATGAAACCCAACAAAATATCTGACTTAAGGATGTATGCAATAAATTGGGGTTCTTTACATAGTTGCAGATAATTAAAACCTGTTGGGTAGTAATGATTAACAGTATCTTTATTTTAATCTTCACTCAGGCGAGTAAACATAATATACGTCATGGAACTGACTTTAAATCCTGTTTAATGGCGGCCGACTTTGTATCATCCGTAATATGTTCTTATTTATGTTTAAAAATAAGCTGTAATTTGTTTAATTTATTTCGAGTTTATTTGTAATTCTAGTTTTGATTTTCAGTTTTTTGGTGTGTTTATTAAAATATTTACAAGATTGTTCGTGAGGTGAAAGTTTTAGAAGTGAGCATGTGCCGAAATGGTCTAGTCCAAGTTTCCCATACGGTTGGGAGGGGAGGGTACTAGGCATGTAAGATAGGCACCTAACGATTTTTTATTTTTTTAAAGATTTTATTCATGTCTATCTCTTTTGTCCGACAAATAAATATTACGGATTAAGTTGTGCTTTTCAAGTAGGCATAACTAAACAATTTTTGAATTCAACATCATATGCTTTGTTTATTAGGTGAAAGATTCGATCATCGAATCTCGAATACTTGTCAGGATTTGGTTGATTCGAAGATTCGAGTGGCCCATCTCTATTCATTATATAATAATTCAAGTTATATTACTATTATTATTATTATTAGCACCGCGTCTTACTACCCGTTCGGGTTATACGCACTTACGCTAATGTGTAATGGTAGGGTGATTGTGAGATGAAATGAAGGACCTACAGTTTAACGTGGAATCCGAACCACTGTGGAGGCCTGGCATTCCTCACATTAACAAGATGTCTTGTCAGAGGTGAAGGAAGGGTTTGGTAATCAGATAAATCTTTGCCGGGACCGAGGATTGAACCCTGGCCGCCAGCATAGAAGTCTGACACCTTACCCCTAGACCGCCAGGTCACCAATTCAAGTTATACAATGACTATATAGTAAACTTATGAATGGAATTAAAAAGACAAGATCGACACTTATTTCCAGCAGGAAAGAGTGACACTGGAATAAAAATTTATCATTTTTATAATTCATTTATAATTATAATGAATAATTTAAATATATTATTATCAACATTATCAGGTATTGAATATAAAACTATTTTTCTCTTCGGTTCATACATCTCACAGTTGAGGTCAAAACTAACACAATTTTGTGTTTGTTTTAATTTAATTGAACCTCAAGCTAAATAATTGAGAGTTGAAAAGTAAGGAGTCCCCCTTCCTTACCTTAGTGAAAATTCAATGGTCTTTAAAATCTAGAACACACATTCTTCAATTTTTCATTGCAGCTACATCAGACAGGGTATACAAGTGAAAGCTTGAATAATTTATTTGTATAGACATTATGTTAAATATGAAAGTGCCCCAACAGTAAAACAAGATTTCTCAATAAAATATCAATTAAAAAATATTAATTTTGTTTAATTCACCTGTAATGGCTTGTTCTCTTTGTGTGTGAAATAGTTCTTACTGGAGTCCTATTATGGGTAAATATTTTTAAGTCTGGTAGTAGGGCAGTAACATGTCTGATTATCTTTTGTCGAGTACTAACACCCCCTGCCCCTGATGAGTTAAAATCGCAACGTTGCCAAGTATATAAAATAATCAAAACTCAACAAAAACTGGATATGAATTTAATAAACTAGCATTTAGAAGAGGAAGATGTGTAGTTTATTATATAGCTGTGTTAACCCCTCTAACACACAGACAATTTGACAACTCTGCCGAGATTTGCTGAGTTGAATTAAGTCCCAACAAACACTTGAATGCTTACAATTATATATGATTTATTGTTTATCAAAATATTTTTATTCACCTATGTTATCACACATCTTTCTAAGGAAATTTTGATGTCCGAAATCTCTGCAAATACTGCCCCTAGAAACTTAATTATTTTATCAATTTTCCTAATTCAGTGTAGATTAATTATCAGTTTTCAAATCTACTAGCAGATTCCCATACCCTTTATCAAGCTCAATCAGCGACTCTTGAAAAACTATCATAAAATTACCAATATTTACCTTACATACATATATTATACAAGTAACACGAAATAAAACATAAAATAGAAATGGAAATCAAAGTTCAGATAAATCAACTATTAGAACCAAATTTGTTGTTTATTTCTGTAATTTGAAGTATTTCAATTTGAGCTGGTGGGCTGCACAGGACTGTGGTTTGGACATGCTTGGCGTTAAGGAGCTTCTAGAAAAAACAAACTTTTTTTCTGTTCAACTTTGATAATACTTTATTTTATTATCAGTGACAATGAGAAGGGGATGTCTCACAAACACCATGTTATTCCCCTAAGTACAAAACTGATATTGTTTTATCTTTGAACACAAACTACCTGCTTGTAAATACATTCTGTTTCCATTATGTAATGTAGTTATCGTACATTTTAAATAGCTCCTATATTTGGAATATCTAGGAAAGTCAATTTCAACGCCTTTACTAAAACTACTACCACTTAATTGATGTGTTCAAAATTATCTTCACAGTCAACATTTGTATAGCTATCGCCACAATTACCAGGACTTAAAAATATATATGCTCTGACCCCCCAATTCCCAAGTTGTCGACTTTATCTGTTAATGGTCTAAAACGTTGATGAAACATGTTTGTATCCCTGAATGATTTTTTTATCACTATCCGTTTGGGCTATACACTTACTTACTAACTACCCTAATGCCTTTAGGGACCAGGAAGGCTACAATTAGAGGAAATGTACCCGCATTTGTGTAGAAATAGAGAGAGTGGAAAACCATTTTGGAAAAACACCCTCAGAATATCCAACCAAGATTCTAGACGAGTCTTTGAGAAAATAGCCATTAGGGTGAGTTTTATGTTGTACATACTAACTTTTCATACTGAGAACTAAATTCCTCTTAAGATTAACCAACCCCAGCTGTTCTTTTTTGTTTCTACCACATACAACATAACTATCTTGCCAATTCTTTGAAATAGTATCGACATTAGTTTACTTTATTGTAAGGAGACTTAATTTATGTTTGACATATCAAATAATATATATTTAGAGAAAAGTTATATTTATTGAAGAATATAGAATTTATAGTCTATACATTATTATTTATTGACTTTATTGATATGGAAATAAGGGAACTTAAGTTTGTACCAAAAAAAAAAATAAGTGCATTAAAACAAAGTTTTAACAATCGGTCATCAAAATCATAAAGTCATTTTTGTGGTTCTGTACATAATCAACTAAATATTAAAGGTTCATTGTGATTTAGTAATGAATTTTAACTTGCCAGGAACGCTACTCTACAAGAAAATAATTATCTTGGCACTGAACATACTACCATAGAAATAGTGCAAACGATCGAGATGGTCCCACCATAATCTTTTACTCCATTTTCTTTTAAATAAGTTGTTTCAAAACTACTTTTATTTGACCTAAAGAGTTTCACAACTAAGGGCGCACAGCAAAACAAAGCAAAGGCGTTTTTGATTGATTATGCCTCTAAATCATTAATTCAATGTGTTCAAAATTCAAATGAGACTGCAACACACCCGTTAGTAAAAATCAAAAATGCTTTAAAGCAAATTGTTTTGGCATCACCTATAGAGAAAAATCAATACAAAGCATAACAAAGTGCAAGTAGTCATACCTAAAACCGAAACACGAGGCGATGGTATGAAGGAAAACATTTCTGTATGTGCATGCGCTAACAATCTCGGCCACAGTGCGTGCTTGCCCAATATTGGAATAGATTGTCATAAAGTTATACACTGATCGTGTTAGTGCAAGCTAGACCCCCTCTGTATAATTACACAGCGAAATAGCATCATATCAGATGTATTGGACCTACTTTTGGCAGGAGATAGCAATTGAAATGGGTGCACCCCACAACTTCTCTCAGGATGTCGTTCACAGTCCAACAACCACTGCCACATAACCACAGCAACGTACTTGTCAGACAGTGTATCGTTACTGGAACATTGCAGTCTCCATTCCCTCCAATGCTTTGTTTTAGTCTGAAGCAAAAGTTTTTTTTGTGAAAACATGTTTTTAGCCAATACAAAACAGTTTAGAGCAAAAATGTTCTGTTTTGAGGAAAAATGCTTTTGCTTTGTTTTGCTGTGCTTTTTTTCGGTGTGCTTAACAAATGCATCAAAGACTAGCTACATGAATTCGCACCACTCTGTGAAATGAATGAATTTTATCCATGTTTTTAAATGCAAGTGACCACAAAAATCTGCACCTCACCGGCATATGCGAAGAACTAATTGTTGAAGAATAAGCATCCATCTGCACTTTTACGGTGCGGTGGGTGTGAACCGTGTTGCCACCAACCCTCGAAAACGCATGACAATTTGCGCATCTCCCAACATGTACGGTAGTTTCCGAACTTTGTTTTCATAACAACCAGTGGCGTGGGTAGCAAAATGCTGCAGGCCCGCGACCAAAATGGGGCCCCCCATGCATGCCTACCCGCCCGCCCAAAATTAATTTGGTAAGAGATGAAAGTGTTGTTTTTGTTTAGTAAAAATCTTATTCAATAAAAAAACTACTCAATAGTTACATTATTTTGCATAATTTTATGCTCTATAATAAAGCTCTGTAGACATTTTTCTGTAAAATCAATATTTAACCAAATACAAGTAAATCTAAAAAAAAAAACTATGGACATTATATGCAATTTTGCAAGAATCAAAGTAGGAAAAAAAAAACGTTTTAAATGTCAATGTTTAGCCTCTGTAAGTGTTTATATTGTTTATAATATTTATCAGTATAGTCTTATTTATTTCAGATTAATTTTTTACATTATATTATTAGTTTCCACTTTTCAGTATAATTGTTACTAGACAAATGTACACCTGTATTACAAAATTTATATGTTACCGTTGAAGTGTAAAATCTGTTATTTCATAAAATAGCTAGGTATCTCATAAAACAACAAACCCCATTCCGTTAAAGTTTAAAATTAAAATTTATATCTTGTAACAATGGTGTAATACAACATTGCAATATATTTCTGTGCACAATTTTAACTTGTGTTCTTGTTTATGTAGTACAGTAATATTGGTTTAGGCAGTTTCAACTGGTGTCTACTATTCTGCTCAACTGGCCTCGTATAAACGCGGCTTCACAATCAGTAGCGGATTTAGGTTTGAGGACGCCCTAGGCCCGAGACGATATGGCGCCCTTTTTTTTTGTAACAGTATATATATATAAACATATATATACATATATATGTGTGTGTGTGTATATAATAATGAAAATAATAACAATAATAATAAGAAATCTAATTCAGGTATAAATTAAACATAAAATAAACTTTAAAATTTGGTCTTACAGTTTACAGAAAACCCAATCGATTTTTAATTTTAGTCATCTTAAAAATTTTGTCACCCCTCAAAATTTGCCGCCCTAGGCCCGGGCCTCACGGGCCTAAGCTTAAATCCGCTACTGTTCACAATACAATCACTTTCTGTGAGGGGAGGTTTCACTCAATGAGTTCTGCAAGTGTGAGTAATGTATACAAAAATGTTGTATTGAAAGACAGATTTGAATATTTACTGAGTAAGCATGACATGAAAGAGAACAATGCTTTGCTTGCCCATGACAAGTTATCAAGTTTGATAGCAGAAGTCAAGAAATATAAAATAGCGGACAAGAAGGTACCACGTAACTATTGGTTACCTCAACATTATGATGTCCTTGAAGTTATAGGAGTAGAAAAATTAATATTGCCAATGAGAGATGCATAACTTGATTTGTTTTAGTGTCCAAATGATGCATTGTTTGATATCTTATAGTATCCCTTGGACATGTTGGGAGAGACCATACAATAAAAGAAATTAGTCGTCATAAAAACATAACTCAAAAATACCTAAGGATTTTTATGAGTGTTTGTGAGCCTTGTCAACAAAAAAAAATGTGAAAGAAAGGTGTTTTTGTTAAACCCATGGTATTCTCACATGTGAACTTAAGATGTCAAGTAGATCTTAAAGATTTTCAGTCTCAACCTGATGGAAACGCTAGATTTATTTTAGCTTATCATGACCATCTTACTAAGCTTGTTGTATTAAGACCTCTTCGAACAAAAAGCGGACAAAGCTGTTATGCAATTTCTTGATATATTCCTGTTGTTTGGCACTCCATGTATTATTCAGTCCGACAATGGCAGAGAATCTTCTAATAAACTAGAGTCGACTTAAAAATAACTTGACCAGAGCTTAAGATTGTTCATGATAAACCGGGGCATAGCCAGAGCCAAGGTAGTGTCGAGATTGCTAACCAGGACATAGAAAACATGTTAACAACTTGGATGCAGGACAATCAATCCACTTCCTGGAGTAACAGTTTGTGAAAAACAGCTCTTCACTCTGGTATTGAGAGGTCCCCTTACAAGGTTATGTAAGACTGTGCACCTAGAGTTAGACTGTCAACAACTCCGATTCCGAAATAAGTAGCCTATTTGATTATGTAGAGGATGAAGAACAATTACATAATGCTTTGAATGTATCGAAGTACTTCATCTAAACTTGATCATGAAGTGTTGGTTGAAGAAACCGCGCCAAATGAAAGTGTTAGAGCATATGTATTTTGTTAAAAAGATAGCAAAGAGAAACAAATTTGTTGGAAATGTGAACAGCTTGTCCCGATATCAACCTCAGGAGACTTTCTTTTGAAAATTAAAATTGTAAAAAAGGTCTGAAAGTTGTGTTTAAATAAAATGAATATCGAGAAGCTAAAGTATGTTTGGAAGGTCATGCTAAGAAAATGAAATTAATGTCAAAGATGTCTCAGTCGGCATTACAGTCTGTATTCCAGTACCTGGAGTTGAGAAAGGAGGAGGAGACGTCAGATATATTTTAGCTGTCATAATGGGTAAAAAAAACTAACGAAGGATTTTTTATGTTGGGAGCAAGAAATGGTTGTATCATGCAGCTGTATTCTCGGTCCCAGTTCAGTGTGTATGAACAAAAATTAATCACAATTGAAGAAGTACTTAATATTGAAACCTCACTCTGGTCCTTTGCTATAGCTCAAAGTACCAGTACTGGTCGAGGATTTAAAAAAATGTTCATGCAAAAAACAGTGTGACCGCAAAAAGTGTGCTTGCTTCAAAAATAATGTGCAATGCAATTCCAAGTGCCATTTTCATAGTCCTTGTAATAAATGATGTAATAGTAGGATGAGATGGGTTTTTAAAAATTTAGAATCAGTTTTTATAACTATTTGCTTTACTAATACTATTACTATATTTTGTTCTTTTGACCTGTCTAATTTTAGTTGAAATAACCTGCTAAGTGATAGTAGTGTAACATTTAATAACTTGATTGAATCAATGAATTCCCAAGTGACACGCTAGCAGTTTTGAAACTAATTATTATTAAAATGGTTAAATTTGGTAAAAGACAAAGTTTTTGTAATTGTTTAGTTTATTACCTAAGACTATATTTAGTTAAAGTATCTTAGCCTAAATGTAACACCAAATTGTATAATATAGATGAATAATAAAACTAATTTTAAACTTTAACTACATGTCATTAGTTAATTTATAGAATAACTAGTAAAAGTGTGCTTCATACTTTAACTGACTCGGTCAGATAATTCATGAAATAACTGAATTATACACTATAACAGTAACATATACAAGAATTCCAATAATAAATGCTAATGTAATTTACTATAATCTACTTATATATAAGATTATTTTTTGGGGGGTGAGTGAGGCTTTCTTTTATTGGAAGGGGCCTTGAAAGTTTTGCTACAGAGTCCATTACTGCCTATAGTCCATTCACCGTAGGAATTGACTTCTGAAAGGCCTTTTTCCCTACCATAAATATACTATATAGTAGGATATTGGTAGGAAAAAAGACCTTTCAGAGAGTAATTCCTACCGTGAATGGAATATAGTTACGCCTCTGATACCAACTACTAGCTATATGAACGATATGTGAAGAATTAATATTTTGGAGGAGATAGGAAGCAAACTGAATGTTCATGTGATGAACTCACATGGTACATATTCTCTTTCTCTCCTCTTCTTAAATACAGAGAAGAGTAAATTAATTATTCATCACTGCTGAAGCTCGAATACGTTGAACATTGCTCTTTTATGGCTTCTACAATAATACTTTTGATGGCAGGGGTGCAGTGGCGAAACAACGCATCCATTCAAATTTTCCGTCACATTCGACTCATGTAGCCTTAGTTTTTTTTACATTAATCCTATCATCGTAAGTTCAGGTGACTTATTTACTTGAATTTTCTTTTGTTCTTGAATTGCGAGTCAATCTAATGATCCACGCGTCATCTTGATCAAAATCCCGTCGTTTCGGGTTGGTAGACCTCCTTTGAGTTATACCGTTCGATTTCAATACGCGTGGTTTGGGTTTCAAATAATTGGGGGATATCAAATGGAAAACTTGAGTGGTATATATAGGAGACCTGGTGGTCTAGGGGTATGCTGTCCGACTTCTGTCCTGGGGGTCCGGGGTTCAATCCCCAGTCCTGGCACAGAGTTATCTGATTGCCAAACCCTTCCTCCACCTCTGACAATACGTGTATTAATCACAACTTGTGAATGTGTGGAATTCCAGTCCTCCACCATGGTTCGGATCCCACTGAAGGTCCTTTATTTCATCTCACAATCACCCCTATTATTACACATTAGCGTAAGTGCGTACGATCCAAACGGGTAGTAAAACATGGTGCTAATAATAATAATAATCTAGTGTTATAAGCACTTGACATTCCGAAGAATGTACTCAGGAATATGTCTCTTGGTGGCGGAAGTAAGATCTATCACCAAAGAGAGCACACGCTTTGAAAGCGTCAAACGGCCGGATTTTAGTTTCGGGAGGGAGAATCTTATTTTCATTGAAACCTGGTGTAACCCCTAAATTTTGAAGCTACGTTTAAAAATACCACAATCATGGGAAGACAAAAAGTTTTGAACTTTGATGTATAGTTCTATTATTAGTCATCTGAAAAAAACTTTGTGAACTTTTCAGTTTGTGTGTCCACCCAACGGTATAGAAAGGGGGAGGGACTCGAACAGCCCCTGGAATTCGGGAAAGGGGGTGTTCATATATACGTAAAAAACAACTTTTACTGACTAAAAGATATATTAACACAGAGAGCTTCCTAATTAATAAGTTAATCTGAAAAATATTCTTGAATGTACAGTACAATAATATATGTAATGTGGTTGTTAATAAAACACACGAAGGGAATTTGTATTGATATAAGTACCTTTTGAACTTTTATTTAGTAATGTCTCATATTTGTTCTTGAATGTCCTAAATTTTGAGAATCCTCCCCTTTCTTTGCGCCAAAGACATTTGGTCACCCTGAGCAGGTAGTCTTTCCCTCCCTCTTTTCTTTGCTTACCTTGAGCTTAAACTAAAACGGGATACTATACAGTTACACAAAGGACAAACTTAATAAAAATAAACATTTTGTTTTTTATAATTGTATCACTTATTTCTTGTATGGCACCTTACCAAATGTAGTTTTTTTTAGTATGAAAAAGAGCTGTAAAATATATACACAGCTGTTTAGATATCTAAACATTTCCGAGGAGAAGTATGAGGAAGAAATAGCGAGTAAACTAAATAGAAGTAGCATTTCTATATGAATGAAGTTGATGACAGTTTTTCTAGTCATAACACAACAAATATTCCATCGTTTACTCCCCTTCTTTACTCTCTTTTAAAAAACACTAGCGCTACCGAGCACCTGTAGGTGATATACCCACTCATATCACACATGTAACCGAGACGAATTAGCTCACAATAATAAACAAACATAGCAGACAGCGCTAGTGTCGTCCGCTCATCTGTCACACCATATTTAACCAAAACATCCTGTTACAAAACGTCAACGTAGAAAAAAAAGGGGACAGGGTGACAAGACACCCCACCACGTGCGGCAACCGAGTTTGAATATTTAATAGTCTGTTTGGACAGGTGCGAACTTGTTTTAGGGAATAGGCCACAACATTTTTAATTCGTCTCCATTCATGACATTTCATGAGACGTATCTTTAAGAAACCTAGGGCATTCGTTCACAGTACAAAAAGGTACAAAAAGGGGTTAGGCTACGTGATGATGAGTTACATACCCTGTACTCATCACAATACATTGTTAGCTTGGAAAGACATGCAGTGCGAATGGGAAAATCTAGAACCTTGTTCAGGGTATTTTCTGGCAAACCCAATGGTAAGAGACCATTGGAAAGACCTAGATGCAGGTGGGAGGATAGCATTAGAATGAGCCTGAAATAGATAGGGAATAATGAGGTAGACTGGATAGAACTAATTCAAGATAGGTATAAGGTTAATGAGGTGGTCTGGATATAACTAGCTCAAGATAGGGATAAGGTGTAATCAGGTGGTCTGGATATAACTAGCTCAAGATATGGGTGTAATGAGGTGGACTGGATAGAACTAGTTCAAGATATGGGTGTAGTGAGGTGGACTGGATAGAACTAATTAAAGATAGGGATAAGGTGTAATGAGGTGGCTTGGATATAACTAGCTCAAGATATGGGTGTAATGAGGTGGACTGGATATAGCTAGCTCAAGATAGGGATAGGTAACGTACTTCTGTAAGTGCGGCAATGAATATTTGAATTCCTAATGCCATAAAGTAAGTAAGAGAAGGAGAAAACACAAATTTTCACTGACGCGAAACATCCTTAAAAGATAAATAGTTTTAATGCACTTTTGGAAAAACACCTCTAACTAGATTCGATCCGTGACCTCCCATTAACAGCAATCCAGTATTTTACGTGAATGCCACCTTAAATTCACTACCACAACACATAAATTAAGCTAACACATTACGATTAAATTTTGGATCAATTTAGCTCAAAGGTTAGTTTAACTTCTGCCAAATAATTGTTTTATTGGTTTATTTAACGTGTGCGTTATATGCCTTTTTATTTTTTATCACATCAATTTTCATTCTGACCTTAAAAGTGAGGCAGTGGGCCATTGAAAGGTTATGCCCTTTGTTCAGCAAGAGATATAATTTAATGCAATGGTTCTGAACTAGCTTATAATATTCGCTTTATATGTAGAAATGTGGTGTCTACTTAACACCAGATCATAACACCTAGATGTTTACTAATTGGGTACAGGGTGATAGTATCTTCGTCCCGCCAAGAATTGAACTATTAAGTCGCAAAAATGAGCCCTTAAAATTTATGTTGCCAAATCTTTGAATTCTATAGCCAAGACGGGTAGTAAGACGCTGATAAAAAAAATATTAGTACCTAAAAGGATGGCAACGAAACTGTCTTAAGAAGGCCTATTCTTTCAATTTTCAGAAAAAGAAAAAACTACTGTATATGGGCAGACGCATTGATTAAGGACGTCTAAAGCTTTAGGTTCCTAATTGTAATACTAGAGTTTTACCAGGGTGCTTATACGAACTTTATGAATCGACTAATCACTAATCATCTAAGCTCATGATTTATAAGCTAATTTGATCACACAGGCCTGCGAAATTGAAGTTTTTTAAATATACAAGAGAAGTTTTCGCTGAGTTTTGTGTTATTTGGTGTGCTTATTTCGAAAATGACCTACATTTTTTTCCCATCACGTCAGAATTTTTTGTAAAATCGATATCGATATTTTTGCTAAAATCCTATTTTAAAAGGAATTCTCTCAAACAATTTCGCATGTACTATCTGGCAACAGTGGTTTTTATCCATTTAAATCTATGTAAAATAATTTATTCTTGGTGAGGCCAATTGATTTTTCAGCAATCGATTAATTTTTATAGGTTTAAATGGATGAAAACCACTGTTGTCAGATCGCACGAGCCACCTTTGGTCGAGAAAAAAACAAAAAGTTCCCTTGAGTTTAAACTTTCTACATCAATTTATGGTGCAGTTTCTAGAAGAAAATCACCAACATACTATTTTAATTTGTTTTTATTGAGGTAACTTACATAAAATATACGATTGACCAATAGGAGCAAATATTATGTATGTGTACATGAAAGTTTGAAACAAATTTTAAATTGAGCAAAAAACAAAACAAAAAGTTTATATTTAAGTACATACTCTTTTTCCTTGGAAACTTCTTTTTTATGTTCTTCTTTTATGTTAAATCTAAGGCCTATCTTGTGTTAACATCCAACAGTAGTCGGCGAGCATGTTCTTGTCCCATCTTCCTTGATATTTGCGCTCCATATCTTTGATGTCTTGGCGGAACCTTTCACCTTGTTCTTCTCTGACTGATTCTAAATTTTCGGGGGAAAAGTCCACATGTGAGTGAAGAAAATGTATTTTGACACTCATGGAGCAACCCAACGCTTGAAATTTGTCCAGCATATTTATAACAATTGCCTTATAGTCAGGATCCTTGTAATTACCCAGAAATTTACTGACGACATCTTTGAAGGCAACCCAAGCTTCTTTTTCTTTGTTGTCATGATAGTCTCAAATTCTTTATCCTTCATAAGCTTGCGGACATCTGGACCAACAAAGATTCCCTCTTTAAACTTGGCTTCGGATAAACCTGGAAACTTTTTGCACAGGTATTTGAAACAATCGCCATCTTTTGGAATAGCCTTGACAAATTGCTTTATTACACCTAATTTTATATGCAGAGAGGGTAACAATACTTTTTTTGGATCAACTAAGCTGTTCCGAATCACATTATTGGTGCCTGGTTCAAGATTTTGTCTTATCGGCCATTATTTTTTGACCCAATATTGAGTTAATGAGGACATCTCTTTTATATTTTTTCTGATGACTCCGGAAAAGTCGAGAGAATTCAGTCTTAAGAAAGATAACACGTTCAGCATCAATCCAGATAAAGCTTGAAAAAATAGAAGATGACTGCCGATTACGCTCGCTTAGCGAACCAAAATAAAGAACTGAGATAAGGATTCGCACGACGCTATTGGTAGAGAAAGGTTGCGATGGGGAGGGAGGGACGACGACAGGGAGGTGTCACAGAAGGGTATTCTGTGGATTTCACCGCGATAGAGTGATGATCAGGCAGGGAAGGAAGAAATTCAATGCTAAGAAAAATTAATTATGGTAAATGTTCATAAAAATCCAAGTCAAATTGAATTTTTCAAGAAAACGTGAAATCAGCACACAAAAATACATAAAGTTCATCTATCAATTCCCTTGTATTTTTTTCATCGCAGGCCTGTGTTATAGAATATGCATAGCTCCAATATTCCTGCTATTACTTCATCCCTGTGAAAGGGGCAACCGAAATTTCACCAATCATACATTTTTTGGCCATAACCCAAGATCCTAACGCACTATTCAGATGCGATACCAACTAATTGTAAGCTAAATTTGTTGACAGCTATAATCTTACTTAAATACAAAGGAACATTTTTGACCGTTACAAAAGTTACCAAAATAATTATCATATTATCTATACGTCATGCACACGATCTTTTGTTGTCATTTTTAATAGATAATATTAATAACTAATGACAGATTTACTATCATTGCTGACTGCAAAAAAAGTTTATATTTTATGATACTTTCTTTAAGTCAAAATACTACTATCCTAATTAAATTTGCAATCAGTTCGAAAATGCGAGTATTTCCCGCTTGAGAGTTATTTTAAAGTTTTAAAGCTCAACACCAGAAATATGTTCTGGATTTGTTTATATTCCTCTTCTTTGAGCAGGCTACTGGTATCTCTGGCAAGCACATGGCTGACGGAGCGAGGGAGGATGTTCATGGAAACATCGTATTCACTTTTTATCTAAGTAATAAAAAGTGAAACGAGTGGGACACGTTTGAGGTTATGTCCTACTGGTGTTATTGTTTGGCAAGGCATACGCAGGGGTGACTAATTAAAACAAGCAAGGCAGTGACAGGTTGAGTGACGTAGGTTGGGAGGACGAAAAGGGGGTCCAGAAGATTGATAAAACTCGTCATGACTTGTGATATGTGAGTAGCGTGGAGATTCTTTTAATTATTGTTTTTTTTTTCCTTTTTTTCTCAGTATTGACCATCGGTGACTTGAATCACTATCTAACAAACTTAAACACCCACACCGGCAGACACGTGGACAAAAGCACCGGTCTTGTCTAGTATGGCATTACAAAATCATCAAAGTTAGAATCCCAGACATCTGTATTGAGGTAGCTTTCAACCAGCCGGGCTTCAAACCCCGTCCTCCTCTCCACCGGCAAACGAGACTACATGAACTGGACGTTTAGTCTTCATACTCACTGATGCGGGGGGAAAGTTTATTATTATTATTATTATTATTATTATTAGCACCACGTATTACTACCCGTTCGGGTTATACGCACTTACGCTAATGTGTAATGGTGTTATTGTGAGATGAAATGAAGGACCTACAGTTAACGTGGAATCCGAACCACGGTGGAGGCCTGGCATTCCCCACATTCACAAGATATCTTGTCAGAGGTGAAGGAAGAGTTTGGTTATCAGATAAATCTGTGCCGGGACCGAGGATTGAACACCGGCCGCCAGCACAGAAGTCTGACACCTTACCCCTGGATCAACAGGTCACCGCGGAAAGTTAATAAATGATGATGAATTCAACAATATGACAGATATAATCTAGAAAATAAGTTTCATACATACACACATACATACACACATACATATTTACAGACATACATACATTCATACACACATACATACATACATACATACACACATACATACATACACACATACATACATACATACATACATACATACATACATACACACATACATACATACATACACACATACATACATACATACATACATACATACATACATACATACATATACACAAACATCAGTGTTTTTGATTAACTCTTTTACGGTTTTGTACCTCATCTCTCTTAAACACCAATTCAACAACCCCAAGACTTTTAAAAAAATTAAATAATAGTAATAATATTTAGCACCACGTCTTACTACTCGTTTGGGTTTACGATCTTAGTACTAATCACTCTCATGGATTAGGAATTAGGAAGGTTAAATTAGAGGAAATAAACCCGCATTTGCGTGTAGGTAGAGTGGAAAACCATTTAGGAAACCCCCCCAGTTCACCCGACCGAGATTCGAACCTCGATCTCCCCGTCCTCAGCAGTAAAAAAATTAAAACTTTTTCCTTAATAGTCATAATGAAGTTTTAACATTAATTACTCAACTTATGATGAAAGTGTATTATGTTCATTAAAACACTTCCTCAGCCATAGATTGTTGTTTTGTCATGGTGTCTTACTACCCGTTCGGTTTGTACGCATATGTAATAATTACACTAATGTGCTAAGAATGAGTAAGGTTGATCTTGTATGGAGTGTATCCGAACTTGAGAGGAGGAAGAGTGAAAAACCATTTAGGTAAAACCATCCTAAGTACACTCAACTGAGACTAGAACTCCAATGTTCCCATCATTGGCAGTACAGACTATTGGGAGAGCGACGCCTTAGAACATTGGACCACCGAAGTGGGTGTTAAATCAGAAATATATTTTACATGTCAGACTACAAAATTTCATTATTATAATCTATCTGAGTAAAAACTTCACAATTCACTTAGAATATGTTTGCTGTTAGGCACAAAAATGATAAAGCATTAATGAAAATACCAAATTAACATCTTAATGAAAATACATGAAATACGTTACCGATGCACTCACTACTAAGATTTCTGTTTTATTTCAAAAATCTCAGTTGTTTTAATACCAAGTTCAAATAAGGTTGATTTGAGGACTTGAAAATAACCTACATTTTTTAATAAGTTTCATATACCCCTAATAAATACCCCGTGGATCCGTGATGGTGTACTCATCACAGGTTGCACTAAATCAATGACTATTCTATCATTGCCTGTGGTAATATAAATCCCCTATAAAGGATAGGTCGGGCAAGCTGTGTGACGGTTGTGTCAAGAACGCTGCCTATTTGCCAGGCGCTATGACCTATTTAAATATTACCTCTTTGTCCACTGGCAGCAATGTAAAGTGTGAACTGTGTTCTTCTTTTCATTGTATACGCCATATTGTTTCGTTCCTTTTATATGTTTTATCCACCATTCCTGTACCATCTTCCAAATATTGTATATTGTATATTTGTATATTCGTATCTTTAGTACTCCTATCGCCTTGTACATGTGGCTATAGTGATTGACTTCAATTCTAGGAGACATTGGTTTAATTCCGGGGAGAGCTCACAAATCTATTTATTCATGTGCTGCCATAATCAGTGTGTTCAGAAAGGGCACGTTAAATACCATTATTACAATAATTTACTTCTAGATCCATGATGGGATTAATGTTACAAATTCTCTAGCAGGTGTAATCTGAGGCTCAGAGTAGCTAGGATTCCTAAAGTACAAATCCTCCCTCCCGTATAAAATGTTTGACCTTGGTGATAGGGGGAAAGGAAGTTCCCAGAGTTATACAATTAAAAATAACACTCTCTCACAAATAACGATTTTAAACGCACTCTTTTTCACGTTAACTATCTTATCCATGTTTGACGCAATATTTAACTAGTTTGAAATTAAAAAATTATGTTTTCAATTAATTTAATTAGTCATTTGGATGATCGATAGAGAGATTTTACTAAAAATATTGGTTACTATAATTTTAACGCCTTCTTTACCACAAAACCCGCATCAATTGACACAGAGACTAAGGCGTCAAGATTGTCGGGTTTGCTGGTGACGGGGAGGTTAGAGTTTGAATCTCAGTTGAATCTAATTAGAGTGGATTTCAAACTTAGCATTACAATATTCGGGCTACCAGACTATTAATAAAGAATATGATTGAAACTAGCTTATAGCAAATAAAAGAAGAAAAGTGAATCAAAATTAGCCAATATTTCTATTCTTAAAAATTTAAATTCATTTCATTGAATTTCGGTAAGTTTAATTGTTTTTTTCTGGCCATATTAAATCTAAAAATAGTCATATTTAAATCAATTTCAATAAAACTTGATATGCGTGCATCAATTCACCAAGCCATTATTAATATATGACACAGTATAATTTTCGTAGGAAGGGTCTGACCATTAAAAATTTAGAAGGGCTATTTTCATGTATTCATTCGTAATTTAATGTATCTCCGGCTGTCACTCTTGATATTGATATCTATCAAATAACAATAATAATTTAGTAAAAGCTTATAAATGTTGACTGCAAAAACATTATGCTTGTATTTAATAAAATATTCTTTCTACTAAAATTCGTTCCCAGAACACCTGGCTGAGATTTGAGACCCATCACCAGCTATCCGGTCTAAAACGAGAGTGATGCGTTAAACTAGCGGTTTACAAACTAAGGGCCACGAGTCCATCTTTTAGGGCCGTAAAAGGGTTTTGAAATTTGAGCATTTTGAAATTTTTTGACACCTCGTCATTAATGAATTTCTAGCACATAAAAATGAATGCAGTTTTGGATGACTCCTCAGCAAGCATATCTACCTTTTTATACTGAAGCGTGCTTTTTTTAGCTCCGCATCTTACCATCTCTTAGGGCTGTACGCCAATGCACTAAGTACAATAATGGGCTAGGGATTAGCAAGGTTTAGTTTAGACGAAGTGCACCCGCATTTTCGTGGAGGCAGAGTGGAAAATAATTTATGAAAAACACTTCAGTGCACCCAACTGGGATTAAGCCCCTATTTTCCGGTCTCCAGCAGTCTAGTCCAACATGAGAGTAGCACGTTAGACCACGTGGCCACCAAAGTGGGTGGAAAGTCTCTTTCACATTTTCGTACAAGTAAAGCCATTGGTCCCATGTCGGTTGTGGCATGTAAAAGAACCCTGGAAGGTATGTGAAAATATCTTCACCGGTAAAATTGGTAGGTCCTTTCGTTCTCGCTCATAGAAATACCCGTGTGTTGATATAATCAGCCTGTCCAGAAAGTGCACGTTAAATACCTCAGATAATTAAAAATAATATCGACATATGTCTCATATGACCTTGTTTCAAAGTTATATTCATGTTTGTACTCCTGTAATGTGGAACTGTCAAACAATATAGGAATTGCTCAAAATGGCCCATCTAAGGCATGAATGCAACCCTGAAATTATCGTGTCGTATAATGCTGCACTCTTTCAAATATACCAGGTGTTTGGAATAATGAGGAATAACCCATCGTATACCTAGTCATCAAGTAGGTAGATGTCGAGTATAGTATATAAAAAATAGTGGAATCACTTGGCTGTAAATTGGAAACAAAGTCAAGTGGTAAACATGTTGTTAATTGTTTTTATGTCTCCTATCCACTGCTGAAGTGGGTTTCACATATTACGATACACCATGTGTATAATTATATTTATATGAGCTATTTTAATGAATTTATATATAAAAATAAATTCAAGAACACAACTTGAATAGATCTTCTTAGAAGCCTGTATACTAGCTATAAAAATGGTTCGTTATATAAATATATATTATATAATATATATATATATATATATTAGGAAAAAAAGCAAATTAATAACAAAAATCTAATCAATGGTGAACTGTGGAAAACAGTGGTCTGAGAGTATAAGGTGTTGTGTGCATGGAAAAGCAGAAAAAATGACAGTATCAAAAGGGAGTGAGTAAGAAATCCATCACCGAGCTTTTATAGTGAGGAGAGGTAGCGCTCAGGTACTACGAGATGAAGTAAGAGAAATACAAGACAGTAACTTAAAATGAAACATCGCGCCCACTCTAAAACACAATATTAACAACCAATTAATGGCAAGTGTGTATGTGTGTCGAGGTTCTCTGCTCGGCCGCACGTGGCGCGTAAGTGCCTTCTTGCCACCCCCAGACCGCGCGTCAGTCGCGTGCCCGCCCAAAGCTCCTCTGGGGCATCTGGTACTGTTCAAACGAGCAGCGTTTTCTCATAAATCCTGCACATAAACTTTTCACGAAATTTGTTTTTGCTCTACACTGTTGTTTCTTCTATACCGTCTCTTTTATTACTTCTTTTGCTGGGGTTTTTTACATCTTCCTGTTTATGCGGATATTATTATTGAAATGTAAAAATTAAAATTAGATAAATGTATACTTTTTAAAGAGTAAAATAGCTTTATTTGTAAACATTTTAATTATATACTTTGGCTTTTTCAAACATAAAATGTCTATAAACAATATTATGAATTAAAATGTGAAATACCTGCACCGATCAGCACGTGGCCTAAATATCAAGCTCATTTTGTCTGATTTGATGATTTCGTGGAGGTTAGGGCTTGAATCCCGGTGGTGTGTTGTGACGGTGGTTATACCTAACTAGTTTCCGTCCCT
Source organism: Timema shepardi (assembly GCA_902151425.1). Lineage (NCBI taxonomy): Eukaryota > Metazoa > Arthropoda > Insecta > Phasmatodea > Timematidae > Timema > Timema shepardi. Next base: position 23,833 of record CABFVX010001311.1, on the reverse strand, counting down.
CCCTCCTTACGAATATGGATACATTTCTTCTAAATTCTACTTTTCTCATCCCTAGCCCTTTAGTTTAAGTAAGTGAATAATTCATACGGGGATATGCAAATAATAATAATAATAATAGTAAATAACCTGCTTCGGTGGATTCATGGTCTAAGGCGTTACTCTTGCAATAGACTAGACTGCCGATGGCGGGAATATCGGAGTTCGAATCCCGGTCGAGTGTATTGAAAGTGGTTTTCCAAAATGATTTTCCACGCAAGTGCGGGTACACTTCCTATAAATTAATCTTACTCACCCTAACCCACTAGCGTAATTATTACATAGGTGTGTAAACCGAACGGTTAGTAGGCCTATGACGTGGTGCTAAAAAATAATAACTGATACTTGTTCAACTACATTCATATTATCTCAGGCGGCCGGGGTTCAATCCTTGGTCCCGGCATAGATTTATCTGATTACCAAACCCTTCCTTCACCTCTGACAAGACATCTTGTGAATGTGGGGAATGCCAGGCCTCCACCGTGGTTCGGATTCCACGTTAAACTGTAGGTCCTCCATTCCATCTGACAATCACCCTACCATTACAAATTAGCGTAAGTGCGTACAACCTGAACGGGTAGTAAGACGCGGTGCTAATAATAATTATAATAATAATAATAATCTCACCTAATAATTATCTAAATGAAAGGAAAGTTGGTGTGTTAACACATATATTATTTATTCTCAGTACAACAACATCTTTCTTATAATAACTTAACAAAATTGCCCCAGCACTGTGTTCTTATTTTCTATTTGATCCGGTAGAATTGTGCACGGGCGGCAGGTCGCTTAGTGTTGTTTCTGTTGTCCGCTAGACGGCGTGGGAGACGGAGGCAGACTTCGTCCGAGACGTGGAGAGTAGATGTCTCCCTGCTGGAACAGAAATATAACATATATTCTGGTAGGGAGAACTGTTTGAAAAATAAAAACATGTTTTTTCAAGCGGTTGACACATTCTACAATATTATGAGCACTGTTTTATAGGTATTGATAATAGGTATCAAAAGTGACACAACTTGACGTGTGAATATATAGGGTGGGTGGAAACAATTAGAAGATCTATGCTGAGGAAAGTTGTGGAAAACGTGATAAGGTATGCCCGTATTTTGATGGAGCCTACCTGAATGAAATTATCATCAAAAAATGAAAAAGTGTAGTATGAAGTTTCCTTTATTTAGCTAGTAAATATTTACTTTTCAACTAAAGTGTTAATTTTCAAGTTGCTAATCGTCTAATTGTTTTGGATCTATCCTGTATACATTATTATTATTATTATTATTATTATTATTATTATTAGCACCGCGTCTTACTACCCGTTCGGGTTATACGCACTTACGCTAATGTGTAATGGTAGGGTGATTGTATGATGAAATGGAGGACCTTCAGTTTAAAGTGGAATCCAAACCCCGGTGGAGACCTGGAATTCCTCACATTCACAAAATGTCTTGTCAGAGGTGAAGGAAGGGTTTGGTAATCAGCTAAATCTTTGCTGGGACCGAGGATTGAACCCCGGCTGCCAGCACAGAAATCTAATACCTTACCCCTAGACCACCAGGTCACCATTCCTGTATTTAAAAAAAAAGTTCAATCTTTGTAAATATCTTAAAATGTTCTTCCGCCTAGGATGCTACTATAGTTCTTGGTGCACTGAACGACTATAAATAATTGGTATTGCTGGTGGAGTTAGTTGTCGTTTAATACCGCGAATAGAGTGAGTTTCGAATGATACTATTCTGCCTGATTTTCACACGATTCTAAGATAGATGCCTTTCATATTTGGTTGGTCAATGTTTAAATCCTAAACTGATTAGACAGTTAAAAAGCCTAAATTTAAAAACCTAGAGTTCTTACTTGAATGTGTAACTTTAAGAATTATAAATTTGACAGGAAATAAGATGATCAGACAAATAATTGTAACTTTCACCTAAAAATTGTAAAGTTTTGAGTTTACTAATTCAGATTGCTGGAAATTTAAAGTAAGAGTTTTTTAAGCTATCCCATCAGGAAGAAGACTTATTTTCTTGCGAGTATTTATAGTTTATATTCTGTAAAAATGAAACATGATTAAGCACATGATATGATTGTTGTGGAGCAGGAGATAAATCTCATCAAATAAATATAACAATAGAATTATATAAATCAACTATTTTAACTTATTACACAATACACCACTCCGTATTTAGGCCCTACTGTAATTCCTCAACCCTAACTTTCAATGGCAGAAAATTAATATTTTGTACAGTAGTATAAACATATTGTGTTGATACCAGATTTGTACAAAGTAAAACTTTATATGTCTAAGTTAAAATTTTAGCTCCTCAACGCTATTAGCTTTGGTCAAGATCCACCAAATAGAAATATAAGGTTAAGAACAGTTTCACGTTGTACACACCTTACGACGGGTCTGTAGGCTTTAATAGTTAGTCAAATAATACAGCAACTATTAAATTGATATTCTAATTATAAATAAATTGTTCAAATGCAATGTTTTCAACGCAATTTTAAGGATTGTAAACATTAAAATTATATTGTAATAATATGTCCCAAGAAATCTTTTCAAATATTTTATTGAATAATATATTTATTGAGGCTCATCTAGGTTTAGGCTTGTAAAATAATCTAAAACACTATAGTTATATAAAATAAAATAATGGGTGTGCCTAACAGATAATATGTATATATATTTACAAACGTCAAACAAGGGGTAGAGAAAAGTGTTTTTTACCTATTTGAATTTATAGAGTAGTGACCATCTTTAACTTATTTCACTGTTCAGGTAAAACAGAGTATTTTGAATATGAAACTAAATATTTAATGGGTGGTATTGGATTAGGCTCCATTTATGCTACATAAGGAGTGATTCGTGAAGGTCAATATTAAATATGTATATCTCTCCCAAAGGCAAGTCCATGATTAAAACTATCATCTTCAATCATTTAACAAAATAAACAAAGATGTCCATTGTTATAATTAACTTACCATAAATGCTTTGTTATGTTAATTTACCTATTAAGTTACATACATAAGGGAATAGTTGACAAGTTGGTTAGATTGGAATGCCTCGTGACTGGATTCAAATAAAGTTGTTTTTAGCAACGCGTCTTACTACCCGTTCGGGTTATACGAGTATGTACTAATTGCGCTAATGACTTTATGGATTATGAAAGTTATATTTAAAGGAATCGTACCCGAAATTGCGTGGAGGTAGAGTGGAAAACAATTTGGGAAAAATCACCCTCACGACACCCGACCAAGATTCTAATCTCGAGCTCTCAGTCATCGGCAGTCAATTCTAACTACGAGAGTGGCGCGCCAGACCATGTGGCCACCGAAGTGGTTAAATATTTTATAAGGTCTTGATGGAGTTTTAGATATTAAAGTTGTTGACTAGTAAACGTGTTTCCCCCTTTCCCCTTGTAACCTACAGTTGGTCACCGCTGTCAAGAGGTTTGGTTTTCAAATCCCGGCTGGGCGCAGTGGGTAATTTTTAGAATATTATTTTAAGTTTTTATTTTTGCCGATCATGTCTTCATGCTAATGCAGGTACATTTATTCTGAGCAACACCCCCTAATAGCTAGCACTCATGAACAGCCCTTGTGTTTATGCAACTAGAAACAAGTGTACCCCTCTTGTGCAGTAGGTAGGGAGATGTACCTGAGGCTGGTCACGTCCAAGTCGTGGCGAGAACGGCACCAGGCGGCGGCCCAGACGGGGGGCGAAGGGCGGGGAGCGGGACTCCATCAGGCTCGTGTTGAGGTCATCGTCCTCGTGGTCCTCACTCGAGTCCCGGCCGAGACGAGGGGTGTAGTTGACCGTCTGACGCTTGCTCCCCCCTGGAAACAAGAACGAACACAACAATCCTGTGTTGTAGATATATGTGTGTACTAATGGGACTCACTACAGACCGATTGGCATAGGAAGAGCTATTTATAAAATACAGTTTTTGTGCAGCCAACATGTTACTATATTATTAGCAAGGGTGTAGAAATGGGGGGAAGTTTCGGGGATTAGTAAGGTTAGGGGTCTGGACCCCCCTGGAATTTTATGGACCCCTAGGGGGCTGATATGGGCCTATACGTATACAAAATTTTATTGGCTAAAGGTTTAGTAAAATTTTCTCGTGGAACCCCTAGAAAAACTAGCTTTATATGCTCTAGATGGTTGGTTGGATGGTTACAGGCATTGATAATATTCATCAAAAATGAAAGCTGCAGATAACATGACTTGACGTATGAATACATGAAAGTAGATTTTGTAATTTTTCTGACTGCCAGATAAGGTTATAATCAGGACACCCGAAACCCCAGTGGGTGCAACTGAGGTAGTTTTCATTTACAATGTTGTTTCACAAACTCTCTCTCTCTAGGCGAATATATCTGCATTCCCTTAAAATTGATCTTCATTTTCCTCATTCCACACCTTTTGATTGAATTTGTCATTTTGAAGTGTAAGTTGCAATGAGATTATGTCCATCCACTATCTAACTTTTGTTTTTATTTCTACAGTTTCATCAGTAGGTAGGCCCTACGCAGAATAAACTTCAAGCTCGTTTATCCTGGTTCACTAGTGACGGATAGATCAGGGTTTGAATCTTGGCTGGGTGTAGTGAGGCTATTTTTCCTAAATTGTTTTTAGCTCTTCCCCATCGTGAATACGGGTACATTTCCTCTAAATTACACCTTCACATGATCGACTACTAACACCCCCCACTACGTCTGAACCACGATTATACTCACCCCTGAGTGGGACGATGGCCCATGGAGCCTCCCTGAGCAGCTCGATGAGGGCTTCTTCTCCAGCACCAGTTTCTATCTCGTCCAGGTCGTCTGACGGCGAGCGGCGGTCCCTGCGGCCCAGTCGGGGTCCGAACCACAGACCTGTTGGCTGGAGTTTGGAGCCTCTCTTGTTCAGCGCGCCTCTGTAGTTGCTCAATACTATTGCGTCTTCCAGCGCTTCGGCGTCGCTCAGACGTCCCAAGGAAGAGTCGGACATGTGCATCCCTGGAGGGAGGTTAAAGAAGTTCACTGGTGAGCTTGGAAAGGGATGAGAATTTCTCACCATACAGTATATTTAAGCAACTAGTTTAATATGTTTTACGTACTATCCAGTTCGAATAGCTCTTGGATCTAGGAAAAAGAGTATATTTAAAGTTTCGCTGTCCTTAGTTAATTCTGTTTATAAATCGACCTCCTTTTTAAAAAATAATTTTAGAAATGTTGTGAGAACCATATACTATTTCGTCTTCTGATCAAATATACATCAGTTTCTAATTCGACCCATAAAGTAAATTCCTGTTTCAACGACTATGAAGCTTCACCAGAAAAATAATTGAGTTCTAAAATCCATATTTACTTTCAATTTTTGTAATTTCAAATTGGGAAAATATCTATTAGTGATTTTTACAATATGGTAAAATTAAAATTAAAATTAAGGCAGGGTGGGAGGGAAAGTGAATTGAGCTCTGCATTTTACCATTTTACAGCAAAACCCCTTTTTGTTCATTATAAATTCAAGAGTGCCTCAGTGAACATACTTAGTTTAATTTTTCACCCCTTAATCTCAACAGTTATTGAATATTGGCCATGGGCATCACGTAGCTTATACAGGAATTTTTCTCTTCATTTAAAATATCCTGTTTAAATTTCACTGACTTCGTGACAAATATTGGCTATGTAATAAAAGGAAAAGAAACTAAACGTATCTAATTAATAAATATTATTTGTTTTGGATGGAAAGTTTTTCGTTCTAAAAATTGCAAAACTACTGAATCTAACTCTCGTTTTTATTTCACCCCAACCTCAACCTTTAAAGGGCAAAATTTCTGTGTATGTAATTTTAACCCCAAATATCGATGTGTAGATTTAATGGAAACAGTGAAAAAAATAACTCCTCCATCCAGTTTATTTTTGTACAAAATTCAAGATGGGAAACGTATTTTCCCACTTGAGTGGTTTTATTAGGTTCTATGTTATTAAAACAACCACTTTAGCGCCATAATCGGCAAGAGCACCTTTTATCTTCTATAGCTTGTTTGAATAAGTTAGCTGGGGAAAGTGGTGGGGATATGATCCTAACGCACGTTCTCTGTTAGCATCACGTCTTACTACCCGTTCGGGTTATACGCTTATGTACTAATTACGCCCATGGTTTTAAGATTGGGAAGGTTATATTCAGATGATGTGTACCCACATTTGCTTGGAGGGAGAGTGGAAAACCATTTTGGAAAAAATTACACTCAACCTAGATTCGAACCTTAATCTCCACGTCATCGACAGTCTAGTCAACTGCAAGAGTAGCGCCTTAGACCATGCGGCCATCGGCTGTTAAAGGAGTATGAAACTCGTCACATAATAAACTATAACCTCAGTACTGAAACAATAATACAAGTATTGGAACTTTGATTGGGCTTTTGGAATATTCTATATATTCGACCGGCTTCTAAACTAAAGAATGAACTTGTGTCCTCTTCCACTATGGAGTAACCCTAGAAGAAATATCTTACCTTGCACCGCGGCCAACAGGGCGGTGGAGAGGCAGTAAGCCAAGAGTGGGGTGATCGTTGCCAGTGTCATGGTGTGTCTGACTGGGATGTCCGTGGTCCACTGTTCAACTCCCGGGATAGCTCGGGCTTTTATCTGGACCTCCAGTGACCCCCCACCGGGTCAGCCTGACTCCCTTGACACACTGGGGGAGCTCGAAAAACACCAACCCGTCGTGCTCTACTAGCCGTTCAAACAAACTACGCCTTCAAACGACTGATTGCAGGACCTAGACACGGGTTTGTTTGGAGCTTTGGATGCGAGTACCCGTGCTTACCAGCTGAGATATTCGGGTTTTAGAGGTCCTGGTCAGCTGATAGAACCAAAAATACCCCAACTCCTTTTGGGCTTACACAATATTAAATTATATACAAGATTATGTTTGGTGTTCAAAATTTAAAATTATATTTGGGCACATTGAGACTAGGTATTTTTCCGTTTTTATTCTCTCTCTCTTGGCGTAGAGGTGAATTATTTAATTCCTTATCCTTAGTCTAAAAGGTGGTCATTTTTTATTACCATTACATATTACTGGCCGTTTGAAAAATAAACATTTTTATCTTAACTGAATTTGTTATTTATTTAGTTGAGTTATTTAACGTGCATTTTCTGAACCGACTGATTTTATCAGCATACAAGAGAGAGTTTATGAGCGAGAGCGAAAGGATCCTACCAATTTTGCCAGGAAAGGTATTTTCATATTACTTCCAAGCTTATTTAACATGGGATAATCGACCTGTGACCGGCGGCTTGACTTCCCCGTCAAAGGAAGTTGTGCTACAGATTTGTATCACTCAATAAAAATCCGTTGAACTCATTTGGGTTTGAACCCACAAACATCGGGTCCTGATAAGTCTTTATTGAATTTGAGCCTGCGGATCAGTTTATAATACACATGAATTAATAATGTTTATCGCATTAATGTGGTGGAGATTAGGAATGTGGAGTTTGATAGTAAATGAACAGAGTGCGGTCTAGTTCCTCCTCTTGGAGGAGGGGAGGGGTCGAACTCATACTCTACAACCCAAGCTTAATAGCCTAGTACACACCTAACTTTAGGCCTTCCATAATTTATATGTAGGATTGCAGGTCTAGAATAATGGTTCTTCCCCCAATCTAACTTAACCTAACCTTCCGTGCGTTATTGAATACTTGATTCACGATAGGAAGACCAATTCAGAAACTGGTGTTAAAATAACTATCGTGAAACAAACCTAACTTTCAAACTTTCCATTATTTACTTATATATAATTGTAGTTAGGTACTATCCACATTAACATTTTTTTTATCACCACGTCTTACCTTTTCGGGCTATGCACATATTTATAATTACTCCAATGTGGTAGGTATGAGAAAGGAAGCATTTAAAGTAATATATCAGCATTTGCGTGGATAGAGGGTGAGAAACCATTTAGGAAACACAACCCTCAGTAGACCCAACCAGAATTCGAGCCCCAATCCCTCCGTCATCAGCAGGTCAGTCTAACACTAGAATGACGCTTTAGACCATTCGCCCACTGAAGCGGGTCAATTTAAATTAAGATAATCTTTCATACGTTAGTGCATTTTGTTCTTATTTAATTTTTCAAGTTCCTGTGCGAAGCTCCTCCTTGTCCAGTGGACTTCCATGTAACGGAGGAGGGTTAATCCTCGACACACCATCCCCCCCTCCCCCACTAAAAGTGTTGGAACTAGGCTATTACATACGGATTATTTATCTCAGAGGAGGAACTCAACACCCCAAAAGTACCCGCATTTGCGTTAAAGTAACAGGAAGAAGCCATTTAGTAAAAATACATTAATTTGACCCGATATTTGATCTGTGTGCCCACCCATGCAAGCTGACATTTATGGCTAAAAAAATCACTGGATTTACTTTATTCATACGTTCAGTCATGTAATCGCAGCTGTCGTTTTTGATAGATAGTATCGATAGCTATAAAATAACACCAATAATAATAAAATGCCTAAAAATATGTTTAGATTTTTTTTTTGAAGGTTCTTATTATGAATATTGGAATGTAGTTAAGGCTGTGGCGGGCGCCTGGTGATAATTACTGAAATAAGAGTCCATTGTGAATGTGGTTGGGGTCCCGGTATTTGTGTTAGATAGTACATCAGTGGACTGAAAGATTGCGATCCCCCATGCCGGGTGACGGATTGAGAGAGGGATTACCCGGATTGACACCAGGACACATAATTACACACCCCATCATTTATTGACATTCATTCACGTGGCTTGACTCGGCCCACTCACGATCACTAATTTGAAACAGGGACATTTAGCAAGTTTAAGGTGGTATGGAAGGTAACTGGAGCTAAGGTCAAGATTTCAGAAGTTCTTATTACAGTAAAACAATTGGCAAAATAAAATATGGCCCCATTAGATTCACTTAGTTTAATTTTATGTATACATAAATACATACATACATGCATACATACATACATACATACATACATACATATATGCATACATACATATATACATACATAAACACATACAAATATACATACATAAACACATACATACACACATACATTACCTACATACATACATACATACATACATACATACATACATACATACATACATACATACATACATACATACATACATACACACATACCTATATATATATACATACATACATCGATACATACCTACATACATACATAAATACATTGATACATACATACATATATACATACCTACAAACAAACAGACATACATACATACATACCTATATACATACATACCTACATACATCGATACATACCTACATACATACATAAATACATAGATACATACATATATACATACATCCATACATACATAGATATATACATACATACATATATATACACACATATATACATACCTACATACATACATAAATACATAGATACATACATACATATATACATACATCCATACATACATAGATATATACATACATACATATATATACACACATATATACATACATACATATACACATACATACAAACAGACATATATGAGCTGGGGTCAGACCTAATTGTAAAATTCATGTTTTTAGGTTCAGACACGCATAAAACGTAAAGATTCATCATAATCTCGAGGTAAAATTTTTTCACAGTCACACTACTTTCTCTTGATATGATAAAGTAAAAATCAATTTTTTCAAGAATCACTCATCAGTAAACTACTATAAAATGAATGTATATATGAAAATAAATATATACAACAAATTATATTCGACAAAATCTAGCAAATACGCTCGTTAGAGCATTTTTTATAATATTTCTAATTCTTGAAATATCTGTCATAAGTAAGCTAACCTTAAACAAATTTTTACCCCAAAAACAAGTATACAGTGTTTGAGATGTTCATTTAGAACCAAATTGTTAAAGCCATTTATAAAATAATTATAATTTTTGAAAAATCTATATCAGTAAACTACCTATAGATGAATGTTTACCTCAAAAACAAGTATATGATATCATTTGTCTTGTGAAACAATTCCAAGTTACTATTTGGAATCAAACAATTAGAGAAATTTTTAAAACGTTTCTAGTTTTTGAAAAATTAGCATTATTAATTTATCAATAAATGTGTTTTAACCCCAAATACAAGTATATAGTGATAATTTATTTAATACCACACAACCCAGATATAAATTTTAAACAAAATAGTTATATTTTTGGAAAAACATTTGAATTGCTTAGTAAGGAACGTTTAAGAATATTTAGAAAAAATAAAATTCAATTTTAAGTGAATTTAAGTTGGACAAGTTGTATGTCGATGATGCACCGAAACATGTCAAAATAATTGTGCAGAATTTGCAGCCAGGAATCAAGGAACAGGGAACTACAGCTGAGAAATAGATTCAATTTTTATGTTTCAAATTTAATAACATATTTCTATCAACTCTCAATAATATTATATTAATATTCGCATGGTCACATTATCCTTTAATTTTAAAACCTAGTTTTAAGTGTAATTATGACTCAAATATCTATTATTTTAAAATGTACCTAATATTTAGATGGTTGTTATAACTTTTAACACATTTTAAATAAAATTGTAACATAGCTTGTAATTAGTTTTACCAAATCTTTTTACAAATATCTTTTGGCTACTGTGCATATATACAAGGTCGTAGCTGGTGGGGGTTAGGGGTTCAAGTCCCCTCCTCCCCCCGACATTTTACGAACAAAATATATCAAAATTAAGAACAAGTACAAATTAGGTGGCTTTGTTACCATGAAAAGTACTTCAGAGAAATCTAAAGATGTTTAATAAATATTTAGAAATGTTCCTAGTCTTCGGCAGTTAGGGGGTAATGTTGCCATAAAAAACGCTTCATATAGCTTTTAGAACTGTTTATCATTTATAATTTTTTTCTAACTTCCGGCAATTGGGGTGTGTGCCCCCCAATA